>JAMKCH010076280.1:0-10014 GCA_023653785.1 Ophioderma brevispina
AGTTCTTTGATGATTATATTTCAATATCTGAAGTAGAGGGGTGATGTCGTATGTCAACATTCAAAAATTTCTGAATGCTCCTTGGGCGAAAACGAAAAGCGTATGAAGTCAAAATTTCAGGATTTTTCAATTTTCATCAAAATCTATCATCACACCAAAAAAGAAAAAAAAAAATCATGACATTGCTGTGGTGCAATTCTAGAGTGTTGAAAGGGAAGTTATGGAATAGCCCTAGTCACTTTTAGAGGCCCTGTAATGAGCAGGGGGTACCCATTAAGCTCTGAGAACACTCACTGTGATTGAAAGGTGTCTTAAGTGAGAAAAACCAAATGGGCGGGGGTCATACGTGAGAAACGGAAAAGATTTCCAAATTAATGTAAAAATACTCACTTTAGTACTGGACAAAAATTTCAAGAAAATGATAAATAAAAACATCAAATATTAAACAAGTTGTACCGTTTTTCCCCCAAAAAAAATTGGGGTCATTTGGTTGATTTTCTAAAAATCTGTAAAACTTATGTAAGGGGTCATTAAGTGACAGCAAATCAAACACATTTACTGGACAGGCAGCCCAATACGTCATCTGAAGTTTGTGGTCAAAAGAATAAGCTAGAGAATATAATGACCCAAGTGACCCCAGAATGACCGTTGACCTAATTTGTATATACCTTCATAGGGACAATCTTGTCTCAAGGTATAAGCATACAAAGACATGACTTGATCCATCCTGCACTAGAAACCTTTTAATACAAAAAAGTATACACATGCACAAGATGGGCCCTAAGTGACCCCTGAACTAAGTGACCCTATGAAGACTTTGACTCATCTGTAATGCATTAGACATTGTCTCGATTGTTTGTCCATGGTATTTATCCCCCCCCCTATTGGTGTATGAGGATACCAAAGAATGAAATTGATCATCACCTGACAATTAAAAAGCTTTCTATACAACATTTTCAACCAAAGTGTTATCACAAAGCACAAGATATGACCGCTTCTTAATTGACCCCTCTTCTTGAATGCCCCTTGACCTCATCTGTTGTCCCACATAGTATCCGTGTCTCACAATTCATAACACTACCAAGTATTGAATAAAAACCTGGCCTATCAGAGAAGATAGTTATAAGTTTTTTTAAAAATGTTTTTGATAAAAAATAAATGTGGGGGCAGGGGTGTTTTTTGGGGAAAGAAAACACACTGTTTGGGCTTAAAAATGTAAAAAAATCAACTTGATAAAGATGTGTTGATTTCTTAGCAAAACTCTTACATGGAGTCTGTCAATCTCTACCATTATGTTATAGATTTGTATTTATACAAATAGAAAGGATCTAGTATTTAGCCAAAAAAAATCACTTTTCCTTAAAAATCCCATTATCACATTTTGCCCATGAATATAACCTGGACCCTTTATGTAATGCATAAAACATATCAATAGAAAAGGATTATTAAACCACAACCATCATTCTTAAATCTCATATATTTATCTTTAAAAATAAGGTGTTTTTCCTCCCGAGGGGAGGGGTAAACTCGAAAACTAGAGCCACTTTTTAAAGTCGTCCACTCCGGAATCGGTTATTTGCATTGGTTTGCAGTGTTGTAGCCACTATAAATGATGTTAAATCATGGCGTAAAGCAAAAATCCCCTTTAAAAAATGTTTAGAATTAACCCTGAATATTAAAAGCAATCCACATAAGTCAACCATGATGCTGGAACAGCGGATACCGTAATGACATGGCATCTGATGAGTTTCCGTGTCACAACAAATACACACTGCAAATGTCAAGTGAGTGCAAGAAGGCGTAAGTGCAATAGCTGCCATTTGTCAGAAATTCCCATCAAAAATACTAGCCAAGTCTTTGGTCAGTGGCTCTTGAAATTGTTCTTAGGCGACAGAGTTCCCTGACGAACCATATTTCACCAGAGCCACAGGGACTTCTAAAGGGAAGGGAAGAGAAAGAAAGCCATCGATACATGGCAGCAACACAGATTGTATCACATGGCAGCTATTGACTTATAACCACTGTTGCACTCAAATGACGCGACCAAATGTCAACCTTATTATTGGCATTATTGGCGTAAGTCTCGTTATCTACCACATGTAAGGTCTTGTCTTTGCAATGTGCAAAACTCAATCTATGTCCAAGCACTTGACATATGTCTCATTAATTTGACTTAGTCATGGCAATTAGGTCAACCTGACTGACTTGTCGCTTTACCGTGGGACGTAAAGAAAAACAGGTTGTATGTAAAGGTTGCTGTGATCTTGACTGGTTCTTGCTCAGCCAGTATATGTACACTAATTAAGAGACACAATTAAGACTCGCAAGCCTGGGAAGGAAAAGAAATTTTTAAGGGAAGATACCAACATTTTTGGGTTTTAAAAATGCAATTTTGATGACAATGAAAATCCCCGATTGAAGGAATCTATTAAAACGACCACCATCTTACCCCATTTTTCACTGAAAGGCGCCCCTACTTTATTCTTTTATCACCGAAGGATACCCATTTTAGGCTGCCCATGTCATGATAAAACACCCATGGGAAAGTTTATTCAAGCAGTCAATTGTCAAGGTCAATGGGAGTGCCGACATTTTGTTGGTGACAAAAAAAATCCAGCTGGATTTACATTGTATCCAGCATTGATACTTGAAAAAAAAAGTGTCAAGTTAACAGCCGTGACCTTTGACCCTGTAAACAAAAGGTGGGTTACAGCTAGTAGGGCCTCACCCATCACCGAGTGACACTTATTTGTTCTTCATGATGCCAAATTATAGCAGAGCTTTTACTATTATACCTGATTGTTTTAAAATGTGACAATTATTTTGACCCCAGAAGATCACCCCACCAAACCGAACTTGACTGAAAAACACACGCTCGCCATGGGTCATATAGTCTATGAATGCAATAGTTTAATGTCATGGTTCCACAAAAATGGAGCCAAGTTTCTTATTTATTTATAACATTCGGTGTTTGCCAGGCAGAACCCAATATTGCTCTATTATTTATTTATAACATTCGGTGTTTGCCAGGCAGAACCCAATATTGCTCTATGCATTAAATTCAAGGGACGCTTCCAGAACAGCGTGGAAAGATTTATGGGAAGAAGTCCGATTTTAGGTGCAGGAGCACACCAAAGTTCTCGGAAAAAATCTGCGAGGATGAGTATGGATCGGCAATCAAATTCACATAAGACACTGATAGGCATGTCAATACGCCACTGCACAACCCCTGAAATCATGCACGCACCACACGTACACACACGCTCAAGCACAGCACACCGTCAAACACAACATTTTTGAAAAATTGTATTAAAAAAACGGTTGAATATTTTCAAAATCTGATTTCAGATCCATGTTTAGAAAGGCCTATTACTACTATCTGCCAAATTTTGTTACGATACAAGCAGTAAAACTGTCCAAAACAGCAAGAGTAATATTGTACAAAATCTCATTTTGCCATTCACCGCGGCACTGACTGATTGGAAATTCACCGCGACACCGACTGATTTTGGCTATTTTCGGCTGTGCTCAGGTTTCGGGGCTTTCCCGGTGTGATCACGTGGTCCTACAGTGCCCATATTTGGGTATTCCATTAATAAAACTGACGTCATACCAGGGTACCAACGATTTCCAAATTGATTGCTTTACTCAATGTGTAATACACGGCGAAAGATGGGTCCCAAATTAAAACTGCCGTATTTTTCCACTTTTGCGGCATCCGGCATGAAAATCGTTTGATATAGTAGTCAATCTATCCTTCAACAATATTTCTACCAAACAGCAAGTCGAAATTCGAACGAGATCACCCCGCGCCCATTTTATTTTGCGCTCGTACGAGTAGCAACTTTACTTCCGGGTTTACGACGCCATTTTTAAAATCCCGTCCAGCGTAAATTCACACACACACGCTTCAGATCAGCTGACGATATGGATGATACGCGCTGTAAATTGTGGTCATCCAACCAAATAAAGTTTGTTGTCAACTCTGAACTTCCAAAGAACAAAAGATCCTTTGAAGACTAGTTCTTTGATGATGTAGCTTCAACATATTGAAGTAGGAGGGGTGATGTCGTATGTCAACATTTCAAAATTTCGAATGCTCATGTGGGCCACAAAAGAGGTATGAAGCTTAAAAATTTCAGGATTTTCATTCTCATCAATATCTATCATCACACAATAAAAGAAAAAAATCCATGACTGCGTGGTGCACATCTCGAGTGTTGACATGGAATAGCCCTATCAACTTTTAGAGGCCCGTATAAGCATGGGTACCCATTAAGCTCATGAGAAAACACTCTGTGATTGAAGGTGTCTTATGAGAAAAACCAAATGGGGGTGGTTCCATACAGTGAGAAAACGGAAAATATTTCCAAAGTATAATGTAAAAATACTCACTTTAGTACTGCGAAAAAAATTTCAAGAAATGTAAATAAAAAAATTAAATATTAACCAATTTGGACCATTTTTTCCCCCAAAAAATGGGGTCATTTGGTATTTTCAAAAATCTGCTAAAACTTAATTGAAAGGGGTCATTAAGTGAAAGACAAATCAAAAAACATATACTGGACAGCAGTCCAATACGTCATTGTTATGTGGTCAAAAGAATAAGCATAGAGCAATATAATGACCCCAAGGGACCCCCTGAATGACCTCGACCTCATCTGTATACCTTCATAAGATCATCTTGTTAATGTATAACATACAAAGAATGAAACTTGATCCAGCACGGCACTAGACCAACATTTTAACCAAAAAGTATTACCACATGCACAAGATGATGCTAGTGACCCTGAAGACTTTTGAACTTGCATCTGTAATGCCATTAGACCCTTGTCTCGAGGTATGAGGATCAAGGATGAACTTGATCCATCATGCCTTAAACGCTTTACACATTTCAACCAAAGTGTATATCACAAGCACAAGATATGCGACCTTAAGTGACCCTGAATGACATGTGACCTAATTGTTGTTCCCACATAGTATCCCTTGTCTCAATTCATAAGCATACAAGTAGGCACTAAAAACCTGGACCTATTCAAGAGATAGTTATAAGTTTTAAAATGTTTTTGATAAAAATAAATGGTGGAGAGGTTTTTGGAGTAAAAAAAATCACACTTGGCTAAAAATGTAAAAACCTCAACTTGATCAAGATTGTGTTCGAGCAAAAACTCTTAACCATGATGTACTGTCAATCTCTACCATTTATGTTATAGAATTTGTTTTATTACAATATATAAAGGATCTAGTATTTTAGCCAAAAATAAATCACTTTTCCTAACAATCACCCTTATCACATTTTGCCATGAATATAACCTGGACCTTTATGTAATGACATAAAACATATCAATAAGAAAATGGATAAACCACAACCAGAATTTTCTTAAATCTCATATATTGCATCCCTTTAAAAAGGTGTTTTTTCCTCCCGAGGGGAGGGGTAACTCGAAAACTAGAGCACTTTTTTAAAGCTCGTCCACTCCGGAATCTGTTATTAGCATTGGTGCCAGTGTAGCCACTATAAAGATGATAAATACTGTTTTAAATGCAAAATCCCCTTTAAAAATGTTAGAATTAACCTGCATATTAAAGCAATCAACATAAGTCAAACCATGATGCTGGACAGCGGATACCGTAATGCCATGGCATTCGTGATGAGTTCCGTTTCACCAAAAATACCACACTGCAAATTGTCAAGTGAGTGCAAGACGGTCGTAAGTGCAATAGCTGCCATTTGTCAGAAATTCCCACACAAACATACTAGCCAAGTCTTTGGTCAGGGGGTCTTGAATGTTCTTACCTCGTTAATTTGGCGGACAGAGTTCAATGAGAACCAGTCAGAGCCATGACTAAAGGGAATATAAATTGAAAGCCTCCTAATACAGGCAGCACACAGATGTATCACATGGCAGCTATTGACATATAACCTGTTCACCATCATGCGAAATGTCAACCTCTTATTTATTGAGCATATTGGCTAAGTCTACTGTATCTACACATAGTAATGTCTTGTCTTGCAAGTGGAAAACTCCATCTAATGTCAAAGACATTGACAATTATGTCTAAGTAATTTGACTTAGTTCCTGGCACTTAGGTCAATCCTGACTGATATGTCAGCTTTACCGTGGACGTTAAAGAAAAAACAGGGTAAAGTTTTATGTGATCTGACTGGTTCTTGCTCAAGCCAGTATTATGTACACTCATAAGCGACAACCATAGAATCTGCAATCCTTGGAAGACGATATGGAAGTGACCCACCATTTTGGTTAAAAATAGTGCAATTTTGATGACAAATGAAACCCCCGATTTTGAAGGAAATCTATTAAAAGACGCCATCTTAACTTTCTCAACCGAAAGGCGCCTACTTAATTCTTATCACCAAAGGATACCCTATTTTAGGCATGCCATGTCACTGATAAACTACCCATGTCGACAGTTATTAAGCAGTCAATGTCAAGTTTCAATTGGAGTGCCGACAGTTCTGTTGGTGCTAAAAAAATCCAGCTGGATTTACATTTGTACATCATTTTCAAGCGAGTTTTTGACCATACATGACCTTTGACCCGGTCAAAAAGTTACAGTTAGGGCTCACCAGTGATCTTATTTGATCTTCAACTGATGCCAACATAATAGCAGAGCTATACTACTTGAATTTGCTCTTGCCATAGAAAAGTCCTAAAAATAATTTATTTTTATGAAGAAATGTGTCTTTTGGGGCCCAAACTTGCGTTTGCAAACATGCATGTAACTTGCGCATAATTAGAGAGTGTAACGCAATATGGCAAGCGTGAAATTTCGATTGGTTTATTTTAATAATTTTAGCGGACTGTTAGTTGGTATAAGAGGAATCATATCCTCACTGTTGTATTTAGGGAAATACAGGCCTTTAATTTGGAAATGTATGTTAATGTCATTTTGGAAGCCATTTTAGGGGGGGGGGACCAGATACAATTCTCTGTTCGGGCCGCACACAAAAACATAAGGAGTACCGACCTGAAACTTGCAGTTTTCCTATGACTATAGGTACAACCTTCACCAAATATAGAAAATCTGAGAGGGTCATGCGGGTAGTCCCAATTTGTTGAATTGGACATGGAATGCCCCTATCATATGGATTAAATTGCAAGGGACGCTTCCAGAACATCATGGAAAGCAGTGCGAATTTTAGGTGCAGGAGCAAAACGAAGTTCAGAGAAAATCTGTGAGGACGAATATGGATCGGCAATCAAATTTCACACATACGGACACTGAATCAACCGGGAATCGAACCTGGGCGCATCGGTGAAATGTGAGCGGCATTTGAGGGCCGCTACACCAAGCACCCTCCAAGTGCAAGCAAGCAGCACGATAAATGTTAAGTTACCCCAACTTGGCTTTGACCCCTTTTGACCCCCTATGTAAGCAATTACCCACCAATGATTGTGCAGGTTGCATAAAACCACCATATAGTTTCCAAGAAGCAAACCTAAATGCAGAGCAAATGCCAACCAGCATGATCAATGTCCCCAGATGACCCTACTTGACTCCTTTACATGAACCAAATTTTGGCTTCATAAGGCTGACAAGGCTCCATCACGAATCAACTAAATTGTGCTACTCTTTTAAGAGGATATGCTATTTCATCTAAAACAGACAAAATGTGCTAAAATCATTTGAATGAACTTTAACAATACCATGCAGATGAACCTGCTACCAGCATCATTCCACTATAAGAGGAAATCAATTTATAGCACCCATGTCCCCTTGTAGCAATTCCTATTAAGTCATACCTGCCTTTTCCTATGACAATATCATGACAGTAATGCACTACTACCGAGAATAATCCTTTAAAGGCAAGATTCCACAATTTATGGGGTTAAGATGCAAAAACCTTAGCTCTTATTGCATGGTCTTAACTTTTTCCTTTTCATGAAAATTTGCTGAAGTCAAAACCGAGGCCGTTCAATACATTCATCCATAAATTACATAACAAACAGCTTACAGGTGATTGTTCCGATTTTGTCTATTGTGTTCTATACCTGATATGAGAGCTTGGCACTTGTACACACTAACCATCAGTAACGTGGGAAACAAACTTCGGTTTGATGCTAGACGCGGTAATGCATAGTGCAACCCCTATTCACTACTAAATGTGATATATTGCTGGTTAACCATTAAACGGTAGTTTTTTGTTCTGTATCTTGAGGAAGAAATAGATTTGAAGCTGAAATTTCAGGAAGACAAGAGAAAAATACAGCCTTCTCTGTATATCGAAATTGATTCTACTTTCAGGGAAATTCAAAGATGAGCGGAACAAACAACTTGAATTAAAAATTTCGAATAGTATGGTTTTTATTTTGGGTAACTTGTATCAGTTTGTACTAGGTGAATGTGTAAAGTTGGTGATACGAAAACTTTTAGGTGTTTGATTAAATTGCAGCTACCATAGCAGGGGTTCTCTATTAGGTGGCCCTGGGAAAAATATGGCCTGTCAACAATTCATTTTTGGCCCTCAACTTGCTCTAAAGTATAAAGGGAAACATTAGAATTCAGATGGATTTGGCATCAAGTAGGAACTTTCAAATATGTTCAGAATTCTCTGGCCATCTTCAGCTAAATAATTGAGAAACCTTGTTTCTAAAAATTCATGTGAGGAAGTCGAAAAGGTTTGGTAATGATGCACCAATCAAAATATGGATGTTCACAAAAATAATGTTGCTCAGTAATTGAAATTGATTGGATTTTCACAGTTGTAATAGAGTGACAGCGTAATGGTCTGCATAATTTGGCAAAATGCACTTGGGTTGATTGGGTGGTGCAGTAACATTAACTCTGTTAAACAATACAGCAATAGTCAGAAAACAGTTTTTCACATGCCTTACAGCTCACTAAACACATTGGCCGGTATGAACAAAAGCGGGTTAACTTTAACCCAAGTGTTACTTTTAACCACGGGTTAATGATCCCATAGAGATACATGAAGTAACCCAGATCGTTAACAGATTTGTGAATACCAGCCATTGGCTCATATTCACAAAGAACTTAGTCCTGGCTTAAACTCATAGTCAGGATAAGTCCCAACCTGGAAGGACCTGTTAATTTTTTAAAAGAATATTGAAGAGAAACAACTTTACATAGGTAGGTTTCAGCTCTAAGGTATTTCTGTACTTTTCTAGTGTCATATGTTCAAGCAGTAAAAAACTAATCAAGAAATAAGCAAAGATTTAGAGGTCATACATAGTAGGACTTAATCCTGGACTAAATGTTAAGCCAGGACTAAGTGCTTTGTGAAGACAGTCCATTGAAGGTACACCAGACAAGTCAATGTCTTTTGAATGGCTTTGTATCATACCCATTGCAGTTAAAACGTTTCTGTGGCTGATTGGAAGCGTAAATCATTGTTCCAGATACACTTGATCTGATGAGCGGTTTTGTGGATCTCTTGACTAAATTTGTTTGAGCATTTCTAAATCTGTTTCTCCAACATGAAAATACCACAGTCAGTTTCAGAAGAAACTGGCTAACCAAACCCTTTAAGGTCTATGTATCAATGTTCCTTGATAGCTGGAGATAAAAACATATCTGATACTGCATGATTAAATTAAAAGAAGACAGAAAATTTCATGACTCAAGACATTTGAAACATGATTAAATGTATACATTCCTGTTTCCCTTTTGTAAAATACCCTTAATGGAGATGACCCTCCCGCGTAAACAATCATCCCAATCCCAATCGAAAAACACATCCAAGACAACTTCTTTTCAGACATTTCTGAAATGCATTACTTCATGTCCACATAAATGTTCGGGGCTGTTTATTGGGACTGAAGTTCCCCAATTGTTATGGAATGTGTCAAGGTTGCTCAATCTAAAAAAAAAGCCTACTGTGTGTTCTTTTTAATAGAATGTATGCATGCAAATTTCTTTTGCAGGGGGAGTAAACATGTTCCACATGGGGTAAGAAACATCACTTCTCCTGTTTTCCTTCACTACAAACATAAGAAACCTAAAAATTATCTATGCCTGTTTATGGGGCAA
>JAMKCH010076288.1:0-43925 GCA_023653785.1 Ophioderma brevispina
AACAACCCAGCTATTTGCTCATCGAATGTGAATAAAGTCAGTCAACTATTTTACAGGTGAGACCAGAAATACATCGAGCTTTACGATTGATGATGTGTAAGGTGGGGCCGAGGCTGTGCTGATTGTGCCCACATGAACGCAGAAAAGCAAAACAAATATGCACATGACATACATCACCGATTGTACTTGGAGCTTTGACGAAGGACAACAGTTTATAGAATAGTAATCACAGTTCAGTAACACTTGGAATTGGGCGAGGAAATTCTAAATTTAATAAAATTGTACGTTGTATTTAAAAAATAATAAAACAATATACTATTCAGCAGTTGATGGAATTGTTCTTTTTCTAATGTGCCTTAAACTGTAATTTTGTGTTTTTGATCCCAAAAATGAAGCGATTTCTCTCCCCAGTGCGAATTTTCAACGCTAAACGCAAAGGTGCTAATTCTATTTTAACCCTAACCCGGACCGGGTCGTTTGGCCGACAACGGCGCAAATGCAACGAGGTGCATCTATTTTTTATTTTTAAAAAACGGCCCAGATGCAACGAGACACAATTGTTGCTTTCATTTTCAATTGCACTCGGCCGTTTTTTTTTTCCCGCACAGGGACAGTAGCGTAAGTCGTTACGTCCCAGATTCAACGATGAACATCGCGTAATTTCCCGGAAGACGGCCAGATGCAACGAGGACCAGCGCGTCATTTTCCCCGGACGGCCCAGATGAAACGGGGAACATCGCGCCATTTTCCCGGAAGACGCCCAGATGCAACGAGGAACATAGCTGCGAATGCAATGAGAACAGGGAATCCTAAATAAATAAATAATAAATAAGTACTGCACCTGATCTGCATGAAATCTGTCAAGCTTATATTTCGCCAGTCGTGAGTGGCGCTATTACGCTACGTCATACTCCGGTTTTAACGTCATGAAATCGTTTATGCATAATTATGTATCTTATCGAAATGGTGCGTATCAACATCGATATCGAAATTGTCTCTGGGCATTGTCACAGTGTCACCCGACTGATTAAAAGCATGCGCCTTCTGCGGCAAACCGTCTAAATGCAGTGAAAAGCAATCGCAAACATTTTCCTCCCGGAATGACGGCCCAGGTGCAACGAGGAACATCGCGTCATTTTCCGGGAAGACGGCCCGATGCAACGATGAATCATTGCGTCATTTTCCGTAACGACGGCCCAGATGCAACGAGAACATCGCCTCATTTTCCGGTAAGACGGCCCGAATGCAATAGGTGCAAGCGAGCGTTGCGTGACAAAATAGTTGTTGACGTCCGAGATGCAACGAGAACATTTTTCCGACCGGTTACCAGTTTTCGTGCCCCGCATTGCGCGGGCCGCGTTATGGTTCATTTTTCGCTGGCATTCTGTGCCTTTTGCATTAGATTCTTTGATTTTGTTTCATTGAGTATGCTTCTAATAAGTACCAATACATTAAGTATGAAATGCATGGATCCCAAAACTTGATAATTTGATTTTTGTTCTTCCAAAGTCAATTTCGCCACAGAAGCTATGGGCCTTTTCCCAGTCCCTATAGTAAAAATATTAGGGACTGGAACTGAGTCTGGACAAACCCCCCTTCTCGGCTATTAAATCTTATTTATATTTTGATGGAACCAAGTCAATAAATGCTAAAAATGGAATACATTTAAAGGGACAGTGATTGCTGATCCGAATACTCGAAAAAAAATCATCCCAAAATTTGTGGTTTTGGTATTTTTGTACGGGCAAAGATGTGAATAAACATGTGCCTGCAATGGTTGGCTTGAAATCCGGGTATTCAAGACACGGCAGAACGCTATTTTATCTGATCTCTGTAATTTCTATACGAGCGTATCAAACAATTCCGACCTGAGATAAAAAAAAAGGGCCTTGCCCTTGTGAAACAGAAATGATTTAATAAGAGTCCCCAAATAGGTGTACCATCGACCTGTAAAGTTGACCGCAAACACAAATTATTTCATATTTGGTGTTTTGGTTTCCTATGGAATTGTACATGAGTTCTCTTTGATTATAAGCTAAAACAATGGCATTTCCACATTTTTTTTTCCTAGCACTTATTCGTTGCTTTCAGTTTAATAAACAGGACTATCTAATTTTATGCAATGGCATCACTTTTATTCATTCAAAATAATTATAAAGGCCATTATACACGGTACGATTTTCATTGGAATGTTGCATCGACTCTTTCAAATTTATAGCCCATCCGATTTTTTGACCGTGTATGTTGACTGTCGAAACGGTGGGTAATTATGGATCCCAAGAGATCTCGAGTCGCGAGTCGAAGGAAAAGGAAATAGGACTTGTTCTATTTTTCGCCAACAACTTCTAGGTGGTTAATTCTTTCCAAAGTTACACCCATGTGGCCACATCCCAACAATTTTGCATACCAAAGAAAGGGGACAGTCTCTTTGGTTTTCGAAAAAAAAAAAAAAAAAAAACCCATCTACCATGTGAATGCTTTTAGCTAATATGACTGTTCCCAAAAACAAAATCAGCCAAAAATGCTGACCCCGATGGAAGCTAATGAAATACTTTGGGATGTATCCCACCCCCATGACTATCATAACAAAAATAAAAGGAGGGATGTTCTGTAGAAATTTGGACATGAAATGGGAACAAGTGGTAAGTGGCTTTATTATCAAGTATTTATAGTACTATAGGTGTGGTTCTTCTGTGTGTGCCTTATGTGTGTGAGTTGCGTTGCATGCGGTGGGTGCGTGTGCGTGCATGTGTGTGAGGAGAGGGAGCACAGTCATTTGTTGGTCAGCTATACGTAGCCTATGCTTAACTTCAATGTGCAGAGTAGACGAGACTATGGTACTATGTTATTTTTTGTATCTCACTATCGATATTTTTGGATAATCCACCTAGCTAGGAATGACCACATGCCAGCAGGGCTGAGGGCGGTTCAAAATCTAAAACGCACAAAAGTTGTGAACGTACACTCATTCTTAAACTGTGCTTACCAATCCTATGGGAAAATCCACTAAAATTTGTGTTTGGAACTAAGAATCCCAAGACAATGGGAAAAAAGAAAACATATGTCTAATCTTTGAAATTATGTTACCATGGTTATGATAACTAGAGTTATGGAATATAAAAGAGCCCATTTTGTAAATTGCACCTCCGTTTGTCAAAATAAGCCATAAATACATTTTTGTAAGCAACGGCATTGACACTGCCTGGCACAAGAAATTTTAAACTAATCTGGCAACATACATTTGTCGATAACTCGGCCAATTTTTGCACGACAGACATGAGTGACCCCCTACTCATTTTTTAAGTTAATATATATCTTTCAATGAAAAGGTTTTAGTAGAAATTTCCAACCTCAAAATTTTTTTGGTTAACCTATCTACCCTTAGCTCTCTGGTTCTACCCCGAGTACCAGACATCACTGGACATTTTGGGAAAATGAATCTGAACAGAAGTTGGATCGTGGGATAGCAAAATATTGCCATTTGATTAATGACCAGAATCATTGGAAAAAGTTCTGACAAATTGTGAATCAAAAAAAATTTGAAGGTATAAGGCCTTAATACAATAAACCCCATTAAATCACACAGCTATTTACCACCGTAGCATCAAACTACCAGTAGTGCCAGTAGTCAATCTTAGTGTTACTATTCAAAACTAGGCTAAGAAACATGGTAGCCCAGGATTTCAATCTCTGTGTCCAAAGCAAGATTATTACCAATTCAGCAATAATCATTGTCGAATTCGACAGGCCTGGGCCCAGAAGTTTAGGTTGTAAACTGGTGACGACATGTTTCTACACAGTAAAAAAAAGTCTTCACGGCCGCTATCGCTTAAACTGTCCAAATGATGAATTTAATCACGATACCTTTACATAAGATTAGAATTAATGTGTCCCGGTTCAATTTCATCGACAAGGCTTTTAAAGCCTTGCTCGTCCAACCGGGCGTCCAACAAAAGCACGATACTCTATCTTCGCCGGCAGCCGGTGTTTATGATTTTTATCTCAGCCACAAGCAGTCCGCATTGTTATCCTCTGTTTCTATAAAGCCCGCCTGCGTTGTTTTATGTGTAGTCAATATTTGTGTAGAGACTATATATTCCCAGAACAAAAAAAATGCGCGGCACAGCTTCACTTTTTATTTTGTTTTACTACTGAAGACGAAGAAATCTATAGATTGATTTTCATATTAACATCGTTATGAAATTAAAACAAATGCAACAAGCAAATATAATAATAACAATGATAAAAGAAAATCTATTAGACGAATATACTGATCTAAAGGAAATTAATGACCAAAGACGAAATTGGGCTTTTGTTCATTCAGATGATGGGCCATAGGTGAGACAAATAAATTGATTTTACAACGAAAGTGTATGAAAATAAAAGTTAATTTTATATCAAATGTCAATAGAATTTGACCAAAGACGAATCGTTTTAAAAACAACGCACATTTCCGTTTCTTGGGACGAAACAACTTAACGATATATAAATTAGCCTAATGAAAATGTGTTAAAACTTAACTGGGAAAACCTATAGTATGATTAATTGGCGTGTGTTATAAAAAGTGGCAGACACCCATGACAAGATGATGAGATCTCAGTAATTAATTGAAATGGGAAAAGAATCTTAATCTTCATTCTCTAACATATGTCGAAATTTTCTGCTTTTAGATGTTTTAAAAGCACAACGATGGCGCAATACCGCGCAGAGTAGTAGGTACAACACCAAGGAAGCGGAATACAATCATGACATATATATCTATTATTTAAATTTTTGTCTCAGTTTTCAGTGTTATTTTTTGAGGCTCTTTTAAAAGCCATCTAGCTTTTTTCGTGGTAGATACCTTTAAACTTGTTCAAATGTTAGGAAAACACACCATAGCAAGTGTTTCAAGATCATTATTGTAGTTATAAACTACTCCGATAACGATAGATTTTTTGTCAGAAAAGCATAATCATTTATTTCCAGGCCCCGTGTTTTTTGACTGAATTAAAAGCACATGCGACTTTTTCAATGATCCTTTGCTCATTAGACCTGTGTTGAAATGGGTTAGTACCAATTTTGAGGCAGAGAATAACACGTGGTTAAAACACCATGTTCGTTAGTTCAAACCATACAAAACAGAAGTTATCACTCCAAACAATGTAAGGATGGATAGCTGATTTCAAGGTACCCGATATCGTGCTCAATCCGCTAGAAAATGCCTCTTGATGTGAGACCACTAACTCTAGTTATTGATGATTACCAAGGTCGGTTTTAAAGCCGTTTGGCTTTTGTTCACTATAGTTATTTTGTTTATGTTTTTCATTTTGATTGTTTTCTAAATGTTAAGTGGCTCTTCATAGATTTAGTTGTTTTCTTGGTGTTTTTCTCAACTCTACACTGCTGTCATACCGACAGATAGGATGCCAGTGCACCATTTCTTCTCTGATAAAATTGCTCTGTCAAGCCTGGTTCTTGCACGTGCACATAAGATCGAAGCAAATTTTGGAAAACAACCAAAATGAAAAACATCAACAATTATAGTTAAAAGCCAAACTGCTTACAAACCGCAAATTAACTAGAAATAGTGAACCAACGATTTCGAGCACAATATCGGGCACCTTTAATCACATTCCTTCTTACATGTGGGAGATTTTGTAAGGACATCACATAAGCATCCACACCACCGTTTGCACGATTGAATGATGGTCGTTTGATTAACAAAGTTTTAGCCTCTGTCCTCTATTGATATACTACTAAGCAACGAAACATTGAAAAGTCGCAATATTGGTGGCTTTAATTCACTAAAAACATGGGGCCTAACAACATTTAATAAGTATGGTTTTCTGCAAAGATTAATAAAGAAATCCAAATCGATTCAGCATTTCAGAAATCAATTGAAGTCAAAACTTATATAATCGCATGAAGAATAACTATCATTTTGGAGCAGTGATGTCTTGTGGATTTGTTAGGGATAGCCTCGGCTTCTTTGTGCTTGTGTGTGTGTGTGTATTTGGTAAGGTAACTTTTTTTTATGGAGGGACCCACTTCTGGCCTTTCTGTCCTCTCCTCCATAGTCAATTTCTTTGTGTGAATGTTATTGTTATGATTATGATTATTATAATTCACTCGGTATTTGAAGTAATAATTAATAGGCCTACAATCTTGATAATTGCTATGACATGTTTTACTGGCAGAATTTTTTTAAAGCTATCCGCCATGAAAAAGACTAGATGGCTTTCAAGATATTCGAGAGAGCATAAAAATACATTGATAATATCAGAGAAACAAATTTAAAAATATATTTCCTGATTGCATTCCACTTCTGTGGTGTTGTGCCAACTTTGAGTTTTGGCGCCATCGTTGATGCGCTATTGATGGTGGCGCTCAGAGAGGCAGAACGACCCGTAGAATTTAAAATCACACAAACAAGTTTTGGACTAAATAATAAAAACTTAACATACTTTTGCTCAAAGAACCGATTATGTACTGTAAATAGTGCAACTGATGAGATGGTTCCGTTGGTAGGTGCGGACCGTTGAAACCTAGTTCTTACTAAGGCACAGCAGCCGACAACATCCCGCTGGGTTATTGTTATGACTGCCATTGTTCAAATAGAGTCTCTTCAACAGACTTTAGTAGGCGTCTGTGAAAATTTGATATCCGGGTTTAATAATAAGGATTTAAAACAAAAATACGTGACCGGTTAGAAGTTTTTCTGTATAACGGTTTCAGATGGTATAAAAGGGACCATTTTTGACAAAAAAATCCTACACGGTCTTCGATTTTTCTTGGGAAATTCGAACTAAATGTCCGTGTTTTCAAATGGCAGTAGTGCGTGAACAGATGCTGGTGTAATCCATGCACAGCGGGATGTTGTTGGCTGCTGTGTTTACTAAGGCTACCATGGCTTTTAAAACACTTTAAAAGCACAAAAGTGAAGATTGTAATAATGTGCTTCTCCTCTTAACGATTATGAAGTTTTGAAAATGGTTATATCAGGTTACATGACCAACCGACGTAAAAGTATTAATTTTGGTTTTGGCGGGAAAAGGCAGGCATCTTTAGCAATTAACCGCCATCTTGGTCCGGATTATTATTACTCCAATGTACATAAACTTTACATACCCAAGCCAAATATATGTGCAATGATAATCACTAAGAGAAAAAATATTGATATATGCTTCAAGTATTACTGAAAATTTGCCATTGATTGGCGGGAAAATTGGCCGCCATCTTGGAAAATTGCTGCCATAATTGTATAACGTCCGGCCAAATGTACAGTCTCCACAATTGTCATATCCATATGAATAATATATGATAATGGTTACCTTACAATAAGATTGGAGTTATCATGGCAGGAAGCAACCATACTCCTGAAAAATATAGAATTTAAACAACTTTTGGTTTTATGCAAATACTAAACATTTTTCCCAAGCTTTTTCCAAGGTTTTTTTTGGGAAGTCTTTCAGAGTAATTACGCAAAAACCTTCTGTTGCAATTTAGTCCATATAGGGTTCTATTTTTAGATGTTAGCATTGCCTTAGATGAAACATAACCTGTAATACTATAGATATGTTGACCTATGACGTCACCTGTTGACATTCAGACGCCCTCATGTTTGTTGTTCTCTGGCAGTCAAAATATTCAGTATAGTTACATGATTAGAGGGAATAGGGCACACTAATTTTCCGCTGAGGTACTAAGGGAAAGGGGGGTGGCGGTACTGTCCTATAGCACGCGACCCGAAACCCTAAAAGGGGTGAGGACAGACATCTGATTCACAGGCCACTTCGATAAGGCCAGAGTACCACACGGGTGGAAAATTAGGTGTGACAACCTATGGAGTATGCGCCCCGTAGTACACTAACATAGGCTATTATTTCTGTCTATATAGTTCGACACTAACATCCGCATGAGTGCACACTCAATGGCTTGAGTAAGGAGGTCGTGACGAGTTTGTAGGGAAACATTCAATCTATTCCCTAGGGAAATAGTTTCGCGTAATAGAAAACAGCCAATGAAATAGCAATGATTATGTTAATGAAATTCAGATGTGAAAATAGTTTGTATTATATACCACATAAAAATATTTCTGCTCATTTGATTGGTGGTATACTATGTACATGACCTAATATATTTGAAGACTATTTCCCCAAAATTTCACAGGAGGAAAAAAGTTCCCATAAAAGCTACTATTTCCCCCGTCACGGGAAATAGTTCATTTTTATGGGAACTTTTTTCCCTGCATTGGTATCTGGCTCGCGCCCATGCCTCAGGGTGATTGACCTCTGACACTGCATCTTCTGCTTGATATTTGGCGTGTTTACATTTCACCGTTGGACAAATTTTTTGCATTTTTGACTCAAATGGGAAATCTTCAATGCTATAGAGGATACCGTAAAACAAATCGTATGTCTAGAGCGTTCGAGAAATTTGTGGGAGAGATCCGCGATTGGATTGAAACATGACTCGATGACTAGCTTTGAGTTCATCAATGAGTTGCGGTGCCATGGGGGGCAGCCGATCTTGACAAGTTTTCAAATGAGTGAAATATTTTTTATATGTTATATAAAACAAATATGACGGCTCTATATTCGTGAAATGGTGCAAAATACCTCCCTTCGGTGACTGGAGGACCGTGGGCCTTCTATTTTCCCTCGACCTTCGTCTCGGGAAAAATATTAGGCACACGTCTCCCAGTCACTCGGGTAGTTTATTTTTGCCCATTTCCCTATGACATTCAAAATTTTAATACTGTGACAGACCCCATAAATCTGGTTATAATTACTTGCAAATCTTTCCTGATCTAAATGGTCACAAAATTCAGCTGGTAGCATTAGCTTATTATGCTTGATAAGAAAAGTTTATTATTATTATTCGAAACAAAGTTACAGCAAAAAACCTAATTGCCCCATGCAAGTATAGGTGCTTTTTGCCTGGCCAGTTTCTCCGTTACACCAACAGGGGCGCCATAAACATAAACAAATGTCAACATCATCTATAGATATGACAACTTCATATTGGAGAATTAGGCTAACATCTGTGCATACCTATTGAGCAGACTGTGATTAGGCCTAAGTTAGCAGAAGATCCAGTGAGGAAGAATGGCGAGTCTGCTACTGTAGTTCACGACCATATTGGGAAACATTCTTTTTTGCTTCGTGGTCTTCATCTAAAGATGCAGTTTTCCATGCACATGGCACTGATTTCCATTCACTACAACAACAAATTGTCATCCTCGAAATAAATCGATACTGCTATTGTGATCAGCACTCGATATAAGGGTTGCCAAAATAATTCCCCCTAAAATTCGAGAACATTTCATTGCATAACTTCACTTCGAACGATGTTTAGAAAACTTTAAAAAGTTTTGAAGAGAGAACCTTTGCTCTGCACACGTCCATTCTTTTCAAAAACCCTTTTGGCATAAACCAAACCCCTTTTCCAAAATTATTGTCGTCAGAAAAAGTTGCACTTACCGTATTCAAAGGTCTAAGTCAAGAAAGTATCAAGTTTATAACAACGAGTTCATTTCCTTTCTTTATCATTGCGGTCTTAAGTATAAGCTTACACATTAAACGCACATGCAAATATTATGTATTCTGGCAAAATGAGATGACATTTAAATCATTTTCTAGAAAATGTGCAAAAACTAGACGTGAACCACACTAGAATAGATTTCATATAATTAATGAAAACATATTTCTGAAGATTATGTGCTTTCCCCCAGTGGTGCGCCACCTTGGTTCCATATCCGAACATCTTTTCGCTTTGGGCCTCATGGCCTACGTGTCCTGGAGCGTTATATCTCGTCGACAAGTCTTCCATGGACATTTTTGGAGCAAGTATTTATGTTGTTTTTGCATATTATTTAATATATGAGAAGAGTCTGATTTCCCAAAAGGCCGAAATCCAATGGCTGCCTTGTGTCATATTTCAAGGGTTATTTTTTGTCATTATTTACTTTAATGCATTTGATAATAGAAATTGATATAAAAAATTATATCACTGTGTAAAAATCATTTCAACTATTTTTTTCTTTAGGTGTTTGGAAAGACCAGACTGTTTTTCTCAATTTTAAAGCATGTTGAATAGTGCAGTACACACACTACTTTCTTTACCAGCTTTACTGAAAGTGTACGTCAATTTTTCATGTACCTCAAAAATTTCCCACTCCTGACTATTTTATCATAATATACTGTCGGTAGTTTTTCTACAATCATTTTTTGCACAGAGACTGACCGCCTCAACACGCACGCACGCACGCACACGCACACAACACGCGCGAGCGCGCACGCACACACACACACCCCACCCACACACCCACACCCACACACACCTACCACCACACACACACCACACACACACACACACATAACACCAACATACTTGTAAACACCGGCAAATGCGGACTTTTAGTTTACCGGAGAAGCGACATTTTTATTTTTCTATCCAACTGGGACATTCAGTAGTTAGGTCAGTTTGGCCGTAGCGGTCGCTATTTAGAAAGTAATAATTCCAGATTGACATCAACCATGCACACGAGCACGCCAACTTGCACACCAACCGGAATGGTATACCATCAAATGCGGCCATCAAAGATGGTGGAAGATACTGAACGTGCATTAATCAGTACGACCGAACAAAACCACAATAATTCTACCCGCGGACTTCCCGTTTCCGTGTGTCCTCGTAGAGGTGTTTCCTACATATTGGTGTCCCCCGGTTTGCAGTGCTTACAAACACCCCCACACACACACACCCTAGCAAACACACACATTTACACAAGCAAAATAATTCCAAATATGAAAAGAAGGATCGAGGAAACACTACACGCGTGCGCAGTCGTATGCCTAACATGGTGTATGGCACAGTTTGACACCCACACGTTGAAACTAGTTAAGTGGAATTTTCGGAAAGATCCAGTAGCGCCCTCCCAAATGGTCAACTAACTCTCTCCGTGCTGGGAAACTGTGTTAAGTTATAACACATACTCAGAGACTTTGAGACAGTTTGCCAAATATTGCAGGTCATTTGGAAACCATCTAAAAAACCCCCAAAAACACAAGACTATGCCTTTGGACTCATTTCAATGCTTGAGGCTGAATTTGAATATGCCCCCGAAAATAAATAATTTTGAAATGGTTTTGAACCCAAAAATCCAAAATTGCAAAAGATACGTGTGGTCGAGTGCACTCGACTCCGTAGGGAGATAGTTAAAAGCAACCGCTTGATTGGCTTGCCAGTGACGAGTGAAGACGCTGTTTTCCCGAACGACTTTCTGTTGCCACCGACCACAGTCTGCAATTGCAATTTCAATTTCCCACGTCATCCAGAACAAAATGTTCTCAAGCATCAAAGTCAAGATAAAGGCTTATGTTTTTTTTTTTTTTTTTTTTTTTTTTTTAAGTTATACATCGTACTTCTGATATATTTTTAAAGTCAAAATTGAAATTCCTTACTTTTTGACAAACAAAATTTTGGAGAAAAACAATTTCAATGTTGAATTTCCCCTAATACCAACACACAGTAAAGGTAATTTCAACGCTCTCTGGCTACCATATCAGAGTGCCCACAGTTCCAAATCACACCAGATATTATCGGGTCGGTACAATAAACATAGGTAACAAAAGTTTTAGGTGTTTTTAGCCCCACATTACCCTCTCCGCTGACCTACAAAATATCGTCCGACTAGTAAAATATTTTTTTTTTCTTTTCACAAATGAACTAAAACACTCAATTGAGTTTTTTTTTTTTTTTTACTTTTGGCACTAACCCACGTTGTCAGTAAGAAATATCTGGATTAATTTCTGTAAAAAAAATAAAAAACCTAAGGCACACCCACTCACGCACACACATACTTGTCAACACCGGCAATGCGGACTTTGAAGTTTATACCGGTAGGAACTCGGCATTTTTTTATTTTTCCTATCCAACTGGGGACATTCAGTAGTTGGCAGTTTTTGGCCGTACGGTCGCTATTTAGAAGTATATTCAGAGTGACATCACCATGCACACGATGCACTCCAACTTGCACACCAACCGAATGTATACCATCAAAGCGGACATCAAGATGGGGAAGAATAATTGAATAGTGCATTAATCAGTACCCACCGAAACGAACCCAATAATTCTAACCGCGGGCGTCCCCGTTTCCTGTGTGCCGCGGTTAGAAGGGGTTTCCTCATATGTGTTTCCCCGTTATGCAGGTGCTTACAAACACCCACCACACACACACACTAGTCAACAGCACACTTTACACAAGCAAAACCCCCCCCCCACCCCCCCTCAAATTTCCAAATATGAAAAGAAGGAAAGAGAGGCAACACATACACGCGTGCGCATTCGTAGGCCTATACATGGTTTTTGGCACCGTTTGACACCACACGTTGAAACTAGGTAAGTGGAGTTCGGAAAGATCCTATTAGCGCCCTCCAAATGTCAACTAACTCTCTCCGTGCTGGGAAACTGTGTATAAGTTATACACATAAGTCAGTGACATGATACGTTTGGCAAAATATTGCAGGTCATTTGGGAAACCATCTAAAACAAACCCCCCAAAAACAAAGACTATGGCTTGTTGGACTCATTCAATGCATTTTAGGCTGATTTGAATATGCCCACGAAAAAAATAATTTTGAAATGTTTTTGAACCCAAAAATCCCAAAATTGACAAAAATTATTCGTGTTTCGAGTGCACTCGACATCCGTATAGAGATTTAAAAGCACCAGCTGAGTTGGGTTGCCAGTGACGAGTGAGGCTCTGTTTTCCCGAACGACTTTCTGTGGCACCTACCACAGTCGGCAAATTAGCAATTTCAATTTCCACGTCATCCAGAACAAAATGTCTCAAGCAGGCAAGTCAAGATAAAAGGCTTAGGTTTTTTTATCTTTTTTTTTTTTTTTTTTTAAGTTATAAATCGTACCTTCTGAATTTCTTTTTTAGAAGTCAAAATTGTAAATTCCTTACTTTTTGACAACAAAATTTTTGGAGAAAAATCAATTTCATGTTTGAATTCCCTATACCAACACCCAGTAAAGGTATTTTCAATGCTCTCTGGCTACCATATCGGAGTGCACAGTTCCAATTCACCACCAGATATTTATCGGGTCGTGTACAATAAAAATAGGTAACAAAAGTTTTAGGTGTTTTTAGCCCAAATTACCCTCTCCTGACCTACCAAGATCAGTCCCGACTAGTAAAATATTTTTTTTTTCTTTCACAATGAACTAAACAACTCAATTGAGTTTTTTTTTTTTTTTTAACTTTTGGCACTAACCCACTATGTCAGTAAGCCATATCTGGATTAATTTCTGTAAAAAAACATAAAAAACCATAAGGCACACAACATCACGCCCACCACCTACGTGCTAAACACCGTCAAATGTCGGACTTTGAGTTTTACCGGTAAAACGCGACATTTTTATTTTCCTATCCACCTGGGGACATTCAGTAGTTTGGTCTAGTTTGGTCGTAGCGGTCGCTATTTAGAAAGTTCAGAAAGTTCAGAGTGAACATCAACCATGTACACGATGCACTCCAACTTGCACACCACCGGAATGTATACCATCAATCGCGGACATCAAAGATGGTGGAAGAATAATTGAACGGTGCATTAATCAGACGACCGAAACAGAAACCCCAATAATTCTAACCGCGCGGACGTCCCCGGTTCCTGTGTGTCCGCGGTTAGAGGTGTTTCCTCATATGTGTGTCCCCGGTTTGCAGGTGCTTCAAACACCCACCACACACACAACACACACACACACATATACACACATACCCTACACACATACACACACTGTTACAGTGAACATGTTGCTTGCCGATAATCGCTGCTTAGTATGATACTGGTTAATGGGAGCCTACCCTGGGAAAGACCTCTGTTTCGTCTAAAAGCTAAATACGGTGCGGGCAATCAGTACTAATGTTTTTCCGTAATGCTCGCCATTGACGTTCAATAGATTTATTGGATGAGCTAATGGCTCGTATTTCACGCTTACATTTGGCTCTAATTTCAGAAGAACCGTTTTTCTTATAAAGAATAAACTGATGAATGGGCAATTCTGCGTTGCTAAAACTTTTTACTTTTGCTTGTAAATCTATTAACCGATTCCCCTCCCAATGTAAAAATGGGTCTACGGCGTTAGAATAATTATTGTAACATACCATCTATTTTGAAATTTGGAACGTACTGGACGCATTTTTGCGGCCATCACAAAGGTGCCGAGAAAAAACTCTTAGTTAAGTGTCCCTGGACGGGAACCATTTTGAGAATCACTGGATTGTGTTTATGTCCACTGATACCATTTTCCACAATGACAAACATTAAAATTATTTAGTTTAATTTTAAAAACTCCATCACCCTTAAGGGTTCCAAACAACATCTCGTAAAGTTACTTTGAATTCTGGGTATTCGATGAATTCTAAACGTGTTAGAATTAGATTAAGTTGCCAGGGATGAGATTTTTCAATGAAATAATATAATAAAATTGATGTTAGTTGGTTTTAACACAACCACTCACATTCTGTTATTTCAAAAGTTCAAGCATGATTTTGACGAACAAATTATCATATGAAAAGTCAAGCCCTTGGTGGTACAATGTAGGTTTCATAATTATTTATCATTCATATTTAACAATATTGACTCTAGAACATGATGAGTTTTCTTTTTGAGCCAGGTGTAGAAATACCCCCGCATTTCAAAGAGCACCTGTATTCGAATCAGCAGCTATCGTTGATACTTAGTCACAAATACGCTCACCAGAAATCAATGTGGTGCAGGTCAAAGCAGGTGGATCATGGTCAAGATCACTTCCACCTTAAAGATGGCTGCTTATCCGAAACACTGATACGCTCTCTCCCGGCAAACTAAAGCAGTAAATTGTTGTTCTACTTTATAACACAAATCTCATCGTTGGGGACGTGAACAATATGAATACGTGATTATTTTGTCTAATGATTTCTTAAATGATTGTTTTTTTTTTTCCACTTGGTGACACTATGGTTCACCAATCCGAACACAAAAAATGACTTTTTCAAATCAATCTTTTAACATGTTGGGTTATTGCACTTATAGTTAGATACCCATCTTGGAGATTTGGTATATTCGAACATGGTTGTGCTTATACGATAATAGCACAATTTCCCGGCTTCAGAAAACCATAGGGGTAATTCATGCAAATGTATAGCAAAAACAAATGAAGGCATTGTCCTTGCTTTTTTAATTTTAGGCATCTAAACCCACTTGGTACATTTTCTGCCTAGAACTCAATATGAGTGTGTCATTGAACCTGCCAAACCTGCTATATACAATGTCATTTTTGTAGTAGTAACGTCAACCTTATTCTAAGGTACGTGCACAAGTAATTAGATTTTTGGTGAGTTCATTTTAAATGAATATTAATATTACATTGGTTTTTAAAAACACGCCCACTCGTTACATAATGTATTTCCCCTTTGATGATGAAGACAATTAAAGACCTAGTTTGTTTAAGTGACAGGAAGAGATTTTGTAGGAAAGAATTTCTCTAAATTTTCACTGGAATCCGTTGTAGACCACCTACCCATAACCTTTCGAGGTTTATTGGACAACAGTGCAAAAAAACCGCAAACCTGTTTTGAACTTGCCTACTATCGTAATCGTTCCCCATAGAAACATGCGTTGCTTTCTGTCTGTACGACAGAACTACTAAATCATCATCTTATTACATAAGACGGCGTTATTCGGCTTATTCACTTCAGGTGTGATCTATATTTGGTAAGCATTTCAAATATGTAAAAAACCGGGGTTTGACAAAAATTGGGGGCGCTCTTTCTGGAAATCTCCTCATGTCCCTCTTTTTAAGGGTCTTTGTAATGTTCAAAACCACCTGACAAAACATCACAGAGCGTGCCCATGCCTTGGGTTGGTGGGAAATGCTCCGAGATTTTCCTCTAGAGACGTTAGGATATACATCTTATTGTTTGTTTTGTTTCTTTGTTTGTTTATCTTGTTCATTTGATTTAAACAAATCATTCTTGGGATTGATATACGATGTAAATTCGAATTAAAAAATTAGGTAAGGTCGAGTGGAGCTATCTTATGGATGGGTACAATAAAACCAGGCTTTTAACATTTAAAACATTTTTAATTTTTTGTTTTTTATAAAAACAAAACAACGAGCTATAAGAAACAACAAGACAACTATGGTAACACATGTCCGATACGACCTAAATCCTGCAGCGCATCATGTATACCGGCTTCATAGGGTGCCATAAAAATTTTCCCACTAATTAGCAGAATTGTGCATAGCTTGAGGAACCAATGATTTGTATGAAAATGTTACTTTAAAATAGTCAGATCTTTTTAAACTCTTTGGAAATCGGTCACAAAATTCACGTGACAGTTTTGAGCACACAATTCAAACGGCAGTTTAAAATCGCAAAATGCTATTTGAATTTATGTATGCTACACTGTAATATCCATTTCTGTCTTGTTTGTTATATGCGTGATTATGTTTATTTAGACTAGTGATGGCCATAAAAGGCTAAGCCATTTTGGCTTGGCACAGAAAAAAATTTTAAAATCGCTTCAATTTGATTTGGGGAAGGTGTCGAACATATCTTGGTTAGTGATACATAGTTTCTATGTTTGCATATGGCTTATGAAGATCATACTACATTAACGACATAGGCTTAACTACATACATGGGTCTACATGGCAAGCGTCGAAACATGGCGAGAACTTTGCTGATTCAAAAACGTTTTCCTAGAGGGACTATTTGCCTCTTATTGTGATGCCCATATGTAACTTTTGCCATCGATGGTGACATTTGAAATCGTTTCAATTTTGCATTTCCTTTAAGGAAACTCATTGTTCTGATGACGCCGCTTTTTTATGGAAAATCATTTTACGCAGATCACATTAGGGAAATTCAATCTCAATAGCAAATGGCACTCAAATCAAATGTATTGTAGGAATCAATGTTGCTCTAAGCATCTTCTTTGCCATGCATTTGGAGTACTTTGTCGACATAAAGCTAGTGTAAGCCTCGGGAAAAGGTCATTCCATCCTTGACAATTCACATGGTTTTTGACAAGATACACAGGGTCTACCACAAAGGCCCTACAGGTTATAAAAGCAGGTTTTGCGTTTACACAAATCCGCTGTGTCTATGATCTGATCAGCAAAAGAAATTGCAGAATATTCGACCAAATAGCGGGAAACTATGCTTCTACTATAGCATGGTGTTCTAAATGTTATATCAATATTGTATTTCACGTCGAATGAGAAGCTTCAACATTGTCGAACATACGATTGTTGTTAATTTATCGCGATTCCTAGCCTTTTATGAGCTGTGATAAAGGTAACGTCATGAAAATACAACTCCAAGGTCATCAGAAGGTAACGATTATTGAACTTGACATTACACGAACAAATCAGACGAATTCTCCAGGACAGAATTGTTGTGCATTAATCATACTTAGAAGAATCCTTTCAAACCAATATTAGAGATGTTTATGGCGATCGATAATTTATCAAACAATTTTTAAAACTTCCACCTGTAAAAGATGATGTGTGTCTGTTGTGTGTGTGTGTTTTTGTTTGTGTTTTGTGGGTTGTGGAGAGTTTGTGTGTGTATGATCGGGTGGTGGGTGTATGGATATGTGGGGTTGTATTATGTTGTGGTGGGCGCGGAGAAAGTGGACTTTTGGGGTTTGGGCTTATACGTATTATTTACGGAGCCATGTGACTTATCTTATGCGATGTCCATGGACAGACCTGTCAAGCTAGTCAACACTGCATTGCTAGCTTATACGTTGCTAAACTAGTCTTTATGACGTATGACTAAACGTGTAATGAGGTGCATGACTAGTTTTGTTCATCATATGTGATTGACTAACTGTCCCTAGCTCCACCTCTTCCAGCTTGTTCATGCAAGTTATCAGAACAGGCTTGACTAGTTTGACCATGCTAGTCAATCCTGCATGACTAGCTTTGAATTGCATGACTAACGTTATGTTAGTCAAATGGGCACCATCTGGACTAATTAAAGTTAGTCATAACTAGCATACCCTAGCCTACGTTAGAGTCATGCATGCATGACTAACCTCCACGCTAGTCAAGCTGGTTAGTCAAGCATGCATGACTAATTTTGATTTAGTCATGCAGTTATCCTGCATGGCAGGAAAACTAGTATCCTATCATAATGTTAGTCATGCCTGTTTGACTTTACGTTAATCAAAACGGGCACCATCTGACTACTTTAAGTTCGTCATGCTGCCCAATTTAAGTTTTCAGTGCATTGCTAAAACCAAACAAACGATCAGATGCTTCCGTGTTGAATTCCCAAGGACTCCTATGATTCTGTAGATCGAGTAAAAAACAAAACACGCATATGAACAGTAAAGAAAAGAAGCCTCTGTTAATAGGCCTACGTGGACTAGTGAAGCAAGGCGCAATGGAAATACAGTACACCAGGCCGACAGACCCATCACTGACCAGAATGGTAAGAACGCAATCCACCATCTCTTCTTAGAAGAGCCTTTGTGGTAGATCCAACGATGACACGGTGACAGAAATCTTGCAGCCTTCCTTCAATAGAATACACAGCAAAATCTATTTGCTTTTCCTTTTAGATGGAAGAATGTGTGCCTTCTAAGTCAAGTGTGTTCATGTTGCGTCATTCATGAAAAGGCAGACATCGGCGCAAGTTGGTTTTGCCCTCTTCTATTTGATGAAGTATATCTTTTGTTCTACGTATCGGAGTGGAATGAAATTCCATGCAAATTAAAGCTTAATTTTATTGGCTTTAAACGAATATCAATAAAGACCCATTCTTTGTCCGAGTGTTAACATTTTTCAGGACGGCCTGTATATGAGGCTGACAAATACGCAATTTCCTCCAGCGGAGATGTGGGAACAACATGTACAATGGCTGCTATCCGCATATAATCAAATGTGGAACAAGAGGTAAGGTTTTTGGGATACCCTCCCCTTACCCCCTAGTATTTTATCACCTTACCTCAAATTAATGTACGCTGTAAGGCTAGTAATTAAGCACGAATTGTGGGTTTTACAGTTTCCGCCCGGCCATTGACCCCTCAGAACATTTTTCATCATTTTCATCCTCCTCCTATCTCAACCCTTTTTTCAATCATATGCCGTTTCGAGCAAAAAACGTAATCCTTTGGATATGTTGTACAGTTTGTATACTGGTGTCCTTACATTGATTTGAACAGACTCATCCCCGATGAAATTGATAGAGTAGGAACCCATCGGAATACATATCATGCCTATAAGCAAAAATCGCGACAAATTCTTTATCAAACAGGACATGATGAAGTCAGTAACGTTGAGATTGCATGATCCGGAGCATAGCGCTAGTATTTTCATGCCCCTCTTTTTTCCTGGGTGAAAATGGCAATTATGTCCTTGTTCCAGGACCATCAAATATTTACCCAGATCAAAATCGTTTCTACACAAGGTCGCAAATCATTTCAAACGTTATTCCAGTTATTTACCTCACCAATGAGCTCTTAACATGGTGTCATTATATTTTTAAACCAATGAGAATGAACATGATAACGAAATATGAACCTAAACGATAGTGCATTGATAACATTAAGATTAGTATAGTCGATTTTGATTATTTCAGAGGAAAGATCTCTGGGTTCCATAATCAATATATCTAAATTGTCACATATGTTATACGTACCATTAGGGTTCAGCTTTCAGTGAATGCATATGTAATTACTGAAATATACATGAATGCCGGATAATTAAATACTCGTTCAAATCTATTAATATGCATCACAGAATAAATAGGGGATAATGTATACGTATGATTAGAATTGGGGCTTAAATATAATTGACATGAGAAAACCGAACTTTTAAGACAGGGGCTTTTCAAATCAGTATATTCTTCTACACAGAACATGTACTAGATAGAAATTTCGCATTGAGACGAGGTGTATTAGACCTTTAGAAAATAGAACACCTTAGAAATGGTGCAAGAGCCCGTGCGCCCGTGCGTGATTGGGTGATTATTTAGTCACAGATCAATACGCAAAGAATATCAACGTTTCACGTCAATGTACTGTCTTCTAAAGGTGTTAATCATAAGTGAGACGGTGTACCAGAGTACCAATAGATTTCGAATTTTAAACGCGACATGTGTACGTATGGCGTAATATGTAGGAATGTTTAATATTTCCTTTGTGTATCGACCAAACCAAAAGTAAAACGTTTGACTCACAGGGTACAATCTTGCGTATGGGTTTCCATAAGAAGTGTAATATAGGTACAATTTCTATAGGTTTCATAAGGAAGGTCAGATGTCATAAGCGAGGTCTGTAGTTGAAATATGGAATTCGTTTGTGATGGACAGATATAACCCGAATTAATCCACGTCTTTTGTACAATTATCGTATCGTTTATTGGCTATCCTAAATCTCAATATTATCTTCCTCACATGTGTGGGCAGGACCTACTCTCCTTGGTCTAAATTTAACTATTCCGTTCGACTGTATGAATAAAAGCGGGATCTCCATGTAACAGCATATCGTGCTGCAAAAGTTATACAGAGTTTCTTGACACCTGGCAAGTGAATGGTTAGCAATATTCTTGACGAGAAAACCGGCGTGTTATTGCTAATAAAAAACAAAAAAAAACAAAGAATAAATCAATAAAGAACAGCTACAACTAACTATTCTGAGGCTACCAACTTTAACAGATGGTTTTTTGGGATGGTCAACTTTGAAAGATAAAATAAATCACTGCTTACAAAATATATATTTTGAGGTCCTCGATAAGTTATTGTTACAGTTAAGCAATATTAGCACATTGTTTGAAGAGCGCCCCCAATCTTCAAAAAATTAGATTTTTTACCGGTTGCATTGGTAACGGGCTAGTAAACTATACCTGTGAAAGGTTAAGTTCAAAAATGTCAACGAAAGGATTTTGCTAATTAGAATAATTCGGGGATCCCGATGAATAATCAACGGCTGTGGAAAACGGCATTCCCAATATGAAATAGCCGGGACATAGCGCCATGTACGTGTCCTCGTTCATCCATTAGTGTTTATTGCGTTCAGGCAAGTCAAGTTAGAGGTATCTTCTCGAGGGTGGCACTTTTTCATCATGGACGGACTAAACGGAGCATTTCAAGCTCTGCCGTTAAGTCCAATCTGGGATCCCAATTCTAATTACAAAATCGCTTATTTTATGTAAATACGCATTTCTTAGAATTGCTCGTAGTAGGTTATAGTTTCCTAGGACAATTACCAACGAAATGATGCCAAAAATACAACTTTGAAAAAATTGGGGGCGCTCTTAAAAAAAGTGCCCATTATGCTTTAGGTAGTCTTACAACCGGAAATACATGGACCTTGTGCACCAGCGTGTTTAACTTCGTGCAAAAGCACTTAATTGAAAAGTGTAAATTTGACAATTATCCTTTATCAAACAATTAAACTTGCAGACTGTGCGATCGTGTAATCTATAAAGGGGGCAGTGTAATTACCCTCATGTGTGTCTGGCACACCTGCATCGTCCTCGCACAAAAAATGCTGGTGTTGATTACTTATTTTCGTTTGTGTATCCGCGTACCCACAGCGCCAGCGAACTCCTGCTGTGCATGGATTACACCAACATCAGGTCACGCACTGCTGCCATTTCAACACGGACATTTTACTTCGCATTTCCTCAAGAAAATCTATGACCCGTGTAAACTGTTTTGTCTAAAATGGGTGCCTTTATCACCACACCTAAACCGTTTACAACAAAAACTTCTACCGGTCACATATTTTTGTGTTTAAAACCTGAAATAAACGCCGATATCAAATTTCCCACCGATCGTCTACTCAAGTCTGTTGAAGAGACTCGTATTTGAACAATGTCACTCATAACATACTCAGCGTATGTTGTCGGCTGCTGTGTCCGCGTACCAGTATGTATCATTATCGAGGCAAAGTGATAATTTCCAAGCTATCCACCCAAATATTCATAGCAAGTGTGGTTAGCATTTAGGAATATAAGGAAAATCACACGGTTTATATCTCGCGCATTTCAGTTCCTATTTTTTTAGATTTTGTTCTTTTCGGCTTTTCAGTTTTCCTTTTTAAGGTCCTTTAGGAAGGACCCATATATGTATTCCCTTAATTTACATAGTTAGTTTACTATTCCCATTTTAAGGTCAGATCATTTGGCTTACGCTGAAAATGCAAATTACATGAGATAATAAACTAGAAATTCCTCCCCGCGCTAACTCCGCTCAGTAGCACTATTTCCAAATTATTATTAGACTAAAGGAAGTTTTTATATCTCTTGATGAAATTTATTACAACAATCATAAGCTATCTATGAATATTTTTTGACGATACGGCCTTTCGATACGTGAGATATTTTTGAAGACGTTTGCAATGATGCAATTCCTGTCCATAATCCGAGCTTTCATGTTCAATTTAAGATTTACAAACTGATCAAGATGTGTAATGGCTAATCTTCACAATCGGCTTTGTAGAGTTGTTACGTTCATCATAGGAAACGATATTACGATATTTTATGCGGCATGGATCCTTGAACATTTAAGCTCGAGCTGCGTGATTTTGTGAATTACCAGGACATGGAGTTTGATACTGACCGTCCTCGTAAATAGAGATCACAAGCTCATGTACACTGAGTAATGAATTACAATATAGGTTTCTTCTTCTTCTTATGTGCAAGAGCGATATCGGCAAACATGTAAAGAATTCAACATGGATTATGTAAGTGACAGCTTTAACAAAACTTACAAGTATGGGTAGTGTTAATTATAAATGTTAAATAGACAATGAGATCTTCAAACCCCACAGAAATAAAACTCTGTGGGGAAAAATAATATTATTAATAATCATAAACACAAACTCGTTTGTTCGGCCTCTGCTCTAAGACAATGGACAGAACATGTGTTTAGTAATGTGAAGTATGTGTTAGTAAGCCCCGGGACAACATCAGCAGCAGGAGGATAATGGTAGGTATTTCTTGTTCGCTTTCACTTTTTTGTTATTTTTTTTTAAATAAATATAATTTGTATTAGGCACGCTCAAAGGCGTCAATATCGAAGTGGTTACTGTGGAGATTATTTTGACCATGCAGCGTGACCTGGCAACACTTACAGATGTCACTTTGCACTTGCCATATCGAATAACGAACACGAGTTACACAACAGTATATTTTGAATAATTCGAATTTAAAAGAATGTTTGGCAATTTGATTAGAACATGATTATCTGCCCTTGTCATTGTTTCATGATATGCACAAAGCAGCGTGACCTGACAATACTTACACATGTTACTTTACACTTGCCATATCAAATAGCGATCATACGTTACACGACAGTATATTTTGAATATTTTCGAATTTAAAAGAATCTTTGGTAATTTGATTAGAACATAATTATCTGCCCTTGTTATTGTTTCATGATATGCGCATATGTCAGTTCAGGAAATATGCGATGTACTGACAGATATTAAATAACGAATGAGCCTTTTAACACTTAATTAGGCAAGGTTTTCAGCCTCCCGTTTTTGGACGAGTGGGTCCGTGTGATCGGCATTTTATTATAAACCATGTTCCCATATGAATTTCTCAGTGAAATTTGTACCACAAATGTGAGGTCATAAGACAATAACAATAACTTAAGTGTTACCTTCCGGAGGTCTACCACCTTTTCTTACAGTATCTATAATTGGCTCATTGCATTATATATCATGAAATAACCTCTAAGTATCCAATCAAAATAGATCATCTATATACACCTGGCACAAAAAGTATCTCGGCATGTTTTTCGACCAGTATTGTGCCAACGTCAGACCATTTGTAGAGTTATCGAAATATACATTTTGTTGCCTATGTCTTGCTCTTTCATTTAACACCTCGCTTGTAAAAAAGCGTGCAAAAATGACTGAGATAGAGTGCCCGAAAGACGCAAACCCCCCAAACCAAAAGTTGCAGTTTTGGGGTTTTTCAATGGTCACTGTATATGGTACAACGCAATAATACGTGTGTATTGATTTTACACAAAGAGGTTTTCCGTCTGAATGAGCGAGAAAGCCTACTTGCAATATTGATTGTGGTCCGCGTGTTCGTGTCCAGTACACAGCAATGCCCATTGAAAAATCCCAAAACTGCAACTTTTGGTTTTGGGGGTTTGCGTCTTTCGGGCGTTCTATCTCAGCCATTTCTGCACGCTGTTTTACAAGCAAGGTATTAAATGAAAGAGCAAGACCTAGACAATAAAATGTTTATTTCGAAATCTTTCGAAATGGTAGGACTTTGGCACAATACTGATCGAAAAACATGCCGAGATACTTTTTGTGCCAGGTGTATTTTTATATTCTTTTGAGATTTTGTTAACTCTGATTGGTTAATTGCGTCATATAACCCTATGAATTACGTATTAAATCGTCCTGTAGCACCCAGGGGGTTAATGCAATAGTCCATCATATCTTATTCTCACGCCCTCATTTTTTTTCTCTCTCTTAAAGGTGCTTGTTCCAATTTAAGTGTATCGTGTTCTCTACTTGATTTAAGAGCCTGACACTTGCATACACTCACCATCTCCTAGTCTGCTTCGTACATTTTAGTCTAATGTAGTTGGCATGGTCTAGGGATGATATATTGCTAATGAGTAATACACGGACAGAATGTAAAGATTCCATTTAAAGTTGGCTATTGTGTTGGTCGTCCATAGTGCTTATTATACCTATTGTATTATCAAGTATATTTTGTCTAATGTAGTCAGAATACTCTAAGGAAGAAAACATATCAAATGAGTATATACATTGATAGAGTGCAAAATGTGCTGAATAAGGACTACTAATAAATGTGACTTTATATTAAATAGTGAACCATGTAAGAACTACACTAAACTCCCATGCTATTACATATCAAGTGCATACATAAACAGCCTTCTATATAGTTACTAAAAATAGCTCCCTCAAAGTAGTGTAGCTAAAATGTAATCCCCGGTGACAAAACAACACTTATCGCGCTGCCTTAAAATACCATGACCTACACAGAAATGCATGATATCGTTAATGGCTAATCCTCAGACCCAGTTAAATCTGGAGTTCCCCAAGGGACAGTTTTGGGGCCTTTCATGTTCCTGATCTTCATTAATGACATCGGCAACAAAATCCATGATGGTACAACGAAAGTTAGGCTATTTGCTGATGATGGCCTTCTCTACCGGACCATTGAGTCAGAGGATGACGTAGAGATTCTTCAATCCGACTTGGATGAGTTGGTGGAGTGGTCAAACAAGTGGCAAATGTCCTTTAATTCAATGAAATGCAGAACCTTAAGTGTTACCACTAAGGAAAACCCAATAAAGCACACATACAAAATGTAAGCAGATGATTTGGAAAATTTATCACACCACCCATACCTAGGAGTAGTGTTATCACACAATATCAAATGGTACATTCATATAAATAGTACAGTACCAAATATGAACAGTACGAAGGCAGATATGCAGAGTTGGCTTTCCCAAAAAAGTGTCAAATTTTCGACCAATGCTAAGAAAAATGATCTTAGCAATCTCATTCAAATACATAAACCAACTACATACAACAAGGTACAGAATAGATGATCTGGCCAAAGCATATGGCCATGAAATAGTTCGTCTTCCTCCTTATCACCCGGATCTTAACCCAATAGAACTCATTTGGTCACAAATAAAAGCTTATGTTGCCAAACATAACAAGGACTTTAAACTAAAATCTGTTCAAAAACTGTTCGAGGAAGCTCTAAAAAAATTCACCGAAATAGATGCAGAAAATGCAATAAAACATGTTATTGGGATAGAAGACTCCTACTGGAGCAAGGAGAATATTGTTGATATTGACATAATCAAATCCTAATCAAGCTGACCGCTGCTGACGGAGGACAGTGACAGTGAATCGGAATCAGACGATGGTGACTGAATGTAAGTGAATTTTTAACTCATAATATACGATATACTATAGGCCTATGCATCATGGTTTTATTTCATGAAAAGTTTGCAAATGTACGACAAACATTACTTTTTTGTGCTCAGTCCTAATTTTTACTTGGACGCGGAGTCAAATCCTATTGTGATCGGCTTATCATTATACTACCGATTACACCTGAAGTGATTCACCCTATTCTATACAATTGTCGCAGCCCAAAACTATAGAGGGACGGGCATATGTGGTTGGATCGACTATAGATACCATACAGTCTTAGGGTGTTTTTCTCTTTCTTGTGAGTTGTTTATCCAACCTGTATCATTATTCTCGACTAGTTATTGCTTTGCAACTTTGTTGAGTATTGTTATAGAGGTAGATGTACAAACTATACCTTTTTGCAAACCTTATGATCTGACGAACAATACGGTGTGCATTTCAACACGATTGCATCATTTTAGGATGTTGACCCCGTGTAATACTTGATACGTGGATCCTGGGTTTCCTACCGGAAATCATTTTTTACCGAAATTCCTATCCCACAATGCACCAACGATGTACGAATAGATATGCATCACTCCATGCACGCTCGCGGTTTAGTGCGCCTCCTTTGAACAACGCGCACATTTTGTGGCGCAAAAATTACAAGTCAATCAAAGAGTACTCGTTACTGGTAAAATTTATGTACAGCAAACGGTTTTCGCACAGTTATGACGGAAAAATGACCGTATGACACAAAACACCATATAATATATATGCGCTATTTATTTTATCTAATGATCGCACATCGTTGGTGCATTGTGGGATAGGAATTTCGGTAAAAAATGATTTCCGGTAGGAAACCCAGGATCCACGTATTGCGCCGTACCTGGTTATATCTCATTGTAAACAATGGTAGATGGTTAAGTGTACTGAGGCTCGATCGTTTTGCAACCTCTCATTTAGTCAAAATTTCCTGAAGGTCTGACGAGTCCTTAGTCTATTGGTCCTTAAATGATAATTTTTCATGGGGATTATGTAACATTTAGCTAAGTGAACCCATTTTCCAATATATTGACAAAAATTCAGATTTGTCTACAATATCATATTGGATAAAATAACCATTGTCTAAGGATGAAATACTGTAGTAGACAAAAGTTTGCTCTTGTTCAGGGAAGCGAATCTCGAAGCATTAAATAAACTAATGCTCAGCATTACAATTAAAACTAAAACTCAGCATTATAATTAATATCTGCACATGTATACTCAACATTATACAATTTTAGATGACTTATATATCATGTTATATTGGCCTAATAAACAAATTCACTTGCATGCAGGCAGTGACCTACCATTACTGTATCACAGAGGTTTTGAATGCACCGCAAAAACCTCAAACGTTCGCTCAAGGACATCGTAGTTTTAAAACGATAACTAAAAGTACTAAAATTGATATCCAGTATACCTCTCTATTATTTAAAACACACAAACTCAGAATAAATCAAAAGTTTTAAATTCAATAAATCAGTCGGATGAATAAACATATCTTCAACGTAAATTTGGAAACCATACATTTTACATTTATAATTTCTAGTCCAACCGTCCAAACGCAATTTACAAAGGGGAATACCCTACTTAAACGAGTAGAATTCAGTTATTTGATCTCTTTTTGTTATATATTATATTGGTTACTTTATTTTAACGTTCTATATCGTTGCTGCAAGGTGGATAAAGCTTCTATGTACATTTGACCAATACCCACTGCATGTATGTGCAAAGTGGACTCGTTTGTCGAATCCTGAGTCCTCCTATGTCATGTATGTACATTATTATGTTTGTATGGATCCAAGTGTGGACGGGAGTGTGGATCCAAAACATAATCATATTTTTGGAACTCATGGCTCGACCAATAAATATGGGCTCAATCAATCCAATTTTATACCAAATTACGGTCCACCATTGAAACGTTTTAATTTATATGTTCAATCTGAATTCAAACTTAATTAAACTTGGGAAATGGAATTTTAGGGGAGATTTTGCTGAAGACCCAAATTATATCAGAATGCCTACTATGCATTATAGTAAAGATAGCACATGACCCAAAAAAATTGCAACAGAAGGTTTTTTGGCATTTTCTGGTAGTTTAAGGTCAGCTTAGCAATATATCAAAAGTTGCACAAAATCGAAGTCCCAGAAAGTGTTCAAACTATGACATAAACAAATGGCCGCCATCCGCCATTTTGAAAAACATAAATCCTCATATCTCTGGCAATAAATGAGCTAAAAGGACAAACAAGATGTCTTTTCCTAATAATTCTAGCACAACAAATCCATTAAAATTAGTTTTATGAAGTTAAAATATCATCTTGACCTCTAAATCCAATATGGCCGCCATCCGCCATGTTGGAAAGTACAAATTCTTGTATTATGGTACCGAATGGGCCAAAAGGACAAACAAGATGTCATTTCCTACTAATTATAGCATTACAAATCCATTAAAATGAGTTTTATGAAGTTGAGATATCATCTTGACCTCTAAATCCAATATGGCTGGCAGCCACCATGTTTAAAAGTACAAATTCTTTATTTCTGGTACCGCATGGGCGGGAATAGATTTTGGGCGAGTTAAGAAAAGGCGAGTTAGAGAAAAAGCGAGTTAGAAAAGCGAGTTACCCCCACGAAGATCCGTCAAGTCCCGCTGGCGAGTTACGCCAAAACCATCAAGTCCCACTGGCGAGTTACGGCAAAGCTTTCAAGTCCCGATGGCGAGTTACGGCAAAGCCATCAAGTCACGCTGGCGAGTTACGGCAAAGCTATCAAGTCCCGCTGGCGAGTTACGCCAAAGTCATCATGTCGTGTCAAAGCCCTCAAATTCCACTGGTGAGTTGCACCAAAGCGATCAAGAGCCACTAAAGAGTTACAATGCAGTATATGCAAATGGGTTTAAAGTTCTTAAGGGGTCAATTAAAGGGACATTCTTTGAAAAAAAATTTTGCTATGCAATACACAAGATGGCACATTGTTATAAACTATAGGGAAGGTGATATATTAGCCCCAAAGTTTAAAAATCAAATGTGGTTCATGAAATGTATTGACTGCTGCAATGTTGATCTGTTACTAGTTACATAGGCTCTGATCAAATAATTCTAAGTTTGTTTTTTTTTTTTTTTTTTTTTTGTGTGTGTGTGTGTGTGCGCGTGTGTGTTAATCAACTAATGTTACTTTCATGTGTTTGTATAGAACCCCAGAGAATCCAACCTTCATGAATTAGAAGGTTCTTACTGTATTTTGATCCTGCTAAAAGTCACTGGTACTGAAAGTGAACTCCTTCCCTCACTTTCAAATGACAGTGATGCAAGAATAAGCTAGAATAATTTTAAGTGGCCTAATTACTTGTTCAATTTCAACAGGTCACCAAATTTCTGGACATACCCTTTGGACTTGCAAGCCTCTCACAGGTTCAACGACTAGTAAGTTATGTAGGTCAGAATTTACAATTTGAAGGGGCACATTTGAGGTGGTATAGAATGCACCAAGTGCCTATAATCACAAGCAAAGTCTCTCCAAATTAATAATTGTTACAAGGTTTAAACAAATTATCATTAGGAAAGGAGTAAATTACTTTGCCACTGATTAGAAGACCCACAGGCACAAGATGCTCTTTCCTAATTCGCAGCATGTACAACCAGTGCTTTAAGTGAGAAGGTGTGACCTCAGTGTAAGGTGATTGTGGTTTAAAAACCATTGTTTATGACCCTATTTGATTGTTCATGCTACCCAAAATGTCCAGGTTGCTAGACAGTCATAAAAAATAATATCATAAAAATATTTCTTTTTCATGGTTTTGGGAAAAAAATACTAAAGTAGAAAATTTTATGCCCCTGTTGACAGTATACTTCCTGGTGGTTGGCTCAAATGACCTCTTGTTAGGCTACCTTTACAGTAAAAGGAATCTGTCTCCATTTTTACTGGCATTAAATTGGTCCATTACAAGTTGCACATATTAGTGCTTTTTCCAATACCACACCCTGGCCACACCTGCATTCACTCTTCTTAAAGGACACCCAACCATCAAATCCTACAACTCACACAATTGCCATCAAACAATAACCTTACCCATATCCACAAAAACTCGCCCCAAACTCAACAGAACCCCAGAACTCAACATCCACATTACCTCCGTCTGTCCAAGTGCACTCAACATGTAAGATCACATCACCACCCCAATACCCCAGCTCCATCTGTGACTAAGCTAAAATCATACTGCAAATTGTCTAACGCGTGCGTAGGAACCCAACTCACCACTGAAATGGCATAATTTCTCCCTATCCAGGACCTGACGTAAATATCCTAACTCACCACTGGGCCTTGCCGTAAAAATCGTAACTCGCCATGAGGACTTGCCGTGAATATCATAACTCGCCACTGGGACTTGGCGTAAAAACTAACTCGCCAATGGGACTTGTGTATCATCTTCGTGGGGGGTAACTCGCTTTTTTAACTAGCCTTTTCCTATACTCGCCCGTTTTAACTCGCCATGTACGCTTGTCCCCCGCATGGCCAGCTGACAAATATGGTGTTATTTTTTTTTAAGGTAGCATAAGAACTACATTAAGATGGTTGTTGTAAAGTTCTGAGAACACCTTGATGTCTTAAAAATGGCCACTTGTCTGCCAGAAATCCTCCTTGTAGCTGCACGGGCAGATTACAATGACAAAATGAGGTGCTATTTTCTTTTAATTTAGGTGTCATATAATACAGTGTCCGTATGACGAGTGTCCCATCCACCCATATGTCTATTGTGGTCTCCATGAGGTTGTCTTGATCATTGTTTCAGCACTATACCAAATGGCCTCGTTTACGATGTCATGGTTTATTCCGTACAGTGTCGCTATGGTAGCTAGGACACTCTCTCAGGGGACACTCAGTTTCTTTAACAACGGTATTAGAAATCTATTCGAATTAAATTATCGTTAGTGGGGCAATTGTCGAAAAATTCGGAGCCATATTGTATTTATAAATCACATATAAAATCTATCACATTATGTACTTTACAGTGTAATTGTGAAATCCTTGAAACGAGAAAGTTTTCCAATTTACATTAGTCAGCCATATCCAAAAATGGGGCCAAAAACGTGTTAGATGAAGGGTCCACAAAGTTGTTGTGAAAAATTTTTTTGTGGAAAGGCAACCTATAGCCGTAATGAGTCCAAAGATATGACTGATGATCATGAACAGGGACACCCTTGGGTTGCAGCCTCAGCTTTCTAGCAATTAAGGAGTCGAAATGATCAATTATGGCCATGGCAACTGCTGTTTGCTATGTCAAACATCACATTTCCTTTTTTCCCCTCCGCAAAATTGTCCGCACTTGGTATGTTTAACTTTATTTTGCTCCTGGGTTGCAACATTTATGTGTGCCTGTCTTTGTGTTCGGTTCACCAGTGTATCCAGGGAAGACAAACGGATGCTTTGCCATAATGGTCAATTAGCTTCAACTGTGAAAGATGCATAATCATCAGCATTGCAAACATAGGTCTTTCTCTCTGTCTATTTCATAGCGATGTAAAGAGAACCTCCAGCAACAACATTAGTGATCAGTTTTGGATGTGTCTTGGGCGCCGGCCTGGACGAGGGACAAATGTTTCGTAAATGGCCATCAGAAATTGTGCTTTATCTGACTTACATAAACATGATTTAGCCTAAAAAATGGATGGTGGATATGGTGGCAGTTCATGGCAAAGCACCTTATCTAAAGACAGTTCTCCAGATTGTGATACTAAACAGGAATCTTTGAAATAACAGAGCATGGTTATCGCATGATTGGTTACCTTGACAGCCCGAGGAGATGCAAGAGTCTTGACTTTAGTTTTCCGTTTGTAGCTGTATTAGAAAAGTGAGCTTGTTTTCCATTTGCTTGAGTTATCTTTGCCTACTTGGAACAGATCTTGTACATTGACATCCTCATCAGCATTTATCCCTGTGCAAAATGTTTCTCAAGGGGTTTTCTCCTGTGAAGCGAGAATGCTGTTCAAACTTGGCTGCAAGCTTTGACAAGTCATTCTCGTCTCTTTCCATATGTGAAGGTTATTGCTGATTATGCATCTTTCACAGTTGACCACTATCAAAGCATCCATTGTCTTCAATGGATACACTGGTGAACTAAACGCAATACTAGGATCGCAAAACTAGGTAGACAGCAAATGCAACAAAATTTGCTAGAAAAAAGAACACATTCTCTGATTCTCTCAAATGATCTGGATAGCATGCAGGCTCTCAACTAGTTGCAAGAGACTGCCACGTAATCTATGCAGAAGGAGATGCAGATATTGATATATCAAAAAAGGCAGTCCCCATGCAATAATTTAAGTCAAAAATCCATATTGGCGAAAACACAGATCTATTGATACTTGTTCTCCATTATGCAGAGGAGGGCTGTAATGCCCTTTACTTTCAGTCTGGCAGAGACAAGAAGAAAATATATGTGTATGATATAAAGCTTCTGAAGCGCTTATTCAGTGATAACAGTCAAAGTAATTCATGGTGACCCTGTGTTATGAGCTTATTTTGTACTCCCAATATGGATCCTGAATGGAAAAAAGTGAAGGTTGCAATGCAATGGTCTCCCTGTTCAATGGTCAGCAATCGGAGTCTTTTTTATGGTCAAGGCAAACCAGGCCATAAACAACAGAAACTAACATCTGGTAGAAACCATTGATGGGTTGGTGCCGAGATAGCAATTAACCTCTTTTTCTTAAGCCGGCCCGATGATTAGTAGCAGGAATGTGCTCAGGAAGGGCATTTCAGATGTGGGCAGTTGAAGGAATAAATGATCTCTGATGGCTGACCATGTTAGATCTTGGGGTCTCAACTGCGAGGTCATTGAGACGAGGGTCTATACTCTTGAGTTTTAGACATCAGTTGGCAAAGTAGTTCAGGAGCCTCCTCATAAACATGCGGTGTAAGATTGTCGTTTGCTCTAACTGCTCTTCGGTGTTTTAAAACCTGAAAGATGTCCACCAAAAACCTCCGCTGCAAAACTCCACAATAGGAGAACTTATGTACAGCTCATGCAGTTGATGTGCAAGACTGATATGGTCAAAATTCAACTGACTGGGGCTGGATAGTACAAGGGGGAAATTGCTTCCCCTCTTGATGAACACAAGTCCTGCACCACTGCAGAGTTACCACTGGATTGTTCTTCAGGATGCATCACAATGAAATGTATCTGCAGAAAGAATGGAATGCACCATAGCTTGACATTTGTGTGAAAACAGATCAAAAACCATTCTCAATGATGAACTTGAAGACTAAATAGTAATAATGTGGTCGATCGTCTGTTGCAACCAAGTGTCTCCGCCACATTTTGGTGATGATGTGAATAATGGGAAGCTGTACTTTCTGTTTTTGGAGAATTGCACAATTACACTGTATACACCATATTTTGAAATGGTGATAGCTATATATTTATAACCGATAAAAATTCAACATGGCTAATTTTGGACAAATAGCCCACTAAAGATCACTTTAAGGTGGCTGTTAAGTCAGGAACTTGGTCAAATGGCCAGTTTTTAGTTTTTTCATGTTTAATGGCATTAACATGTTTTCTTTCCATACATTTTAACAGAATCTATATATATATATATATTCCTCATATTTTGTTCATTTTACTTTTACTATGTTACGCATTTTTGACCAGAAACAATCACATGGGCTGAACTGCAAAAGGGCGGGTAATTTTACGTATTAGGCAATACGCGTCTGTGCTATTCGGCGCGCGCGATGTAATGAGCGCATCAGAAACACCTTGATGCATCGATTCGATATGACGCATACCCATGGTAACTTGTATGCAATTGTAAAATGGTTGCCCACGTGAGATGCTTTTGCAAACAGAATGGGATTTTAATTTCACGATTTGAGCCTCATTAATTGTTGAATTTTGATCATAAGTATCCAGATGAAGTAATTTGACCTGGTGCAGAAGCAGTGTGAAGAATAAGAGATGAAACGCTTGTGTTTTGGAAGAAGGCTATATTTTGTAGCGAAATGGGACAATATTTGGACAAAATGGCGATTTTCTCTGTGTTCACTTTCGGCGATAATTCGTGATTTCCGGTTCCCAGTTACTCGAAATCCATATCAGCAACAGGTGAGAAATGAAATGCATCGTATAGAGCATATCAAAATCTAGGGTCGGTATTTTTTAGTTTTTCAATTTTGGTTAAAAATTGTGATTTATGTCAACCTTTGAACAATCTTAGCGTTGTTCCAAATTGAAACACGCGGATTTTGGCCTTTTTTGGCAAATAATTTGATAAATAGTGCAGAATTTGAAAAAAAAGGGGAAATACCGACCCTAGAACTATGACTCTGGAATACAAAAACGAACAAATCACATTTTTATAGCATTTCTATATTTTTTTATAGGGAACCAAAAAAAAATGAGTGAAATCACCATTGTTTATGATTTTCTCAAAAAATACGTATTTTGGGGGGAAAAATATATTTGGATTCCTTGAGTCATTTCCTTCTCAAATATGTATACTTTTATATATGTTGGAACAACAATTAAGAAGATACGGCAAAAACAGTTCCTTTGAATTCCTGACTTAACAGCCACCTTAAAACAACCATCTTAATGTATTTCTTATCAAAAATAACACCTTATTTTCCATTTTTACCCATCTGGTATCAGACGTGAAAGAATTCATACTTTCCAACATGGCAGATGGCAGCCATATTGGATTTAGAGGCTAAGATGATATCTCAACTTAATTAAACCCATTTAATGGATTTGTCTTGCTAGAATTAGTAGGAAATGATATCTTGTTTGTCATTTTGGCACACCCGGCACCAGAAATACAGTAATTTGTACTTTTCAACATGGCGGATGGCGGCCATATTGAATTTTGAGGTTAAGGTGATATCTCAACTTTATAAAACCCATTTAATGGATTTCTTATGCTAGAATTAGTAGGAAATGACATCTTGTTTGTCCTTTTAGCTAATTTATTGCCAGAGATATGAGGATTTACGTTTTTCAAAATGGCGGATGGCGGCCATTTTGTTTATGTCATAGTTTGAACACTTTCTGGGACTTCGATTTTGTGCAACTTTGATATTTTATTAAACTGACCTTATACTACCAGAAAATGCCAAGAAACCTTCTGTTGCATTTTTTTTTGGGGTTAGTGTGGCTACATGTTATATTGTGATCCTACTATTAAGATTATCTGGGTTTGAAAAAAAGAACCTACATGCATACAGTTGGTCGCAACCATATAATTTCCCTGGTGTTATCTTTCTGACGGTAATGGCTTGAGTAATCGCCAAAGATAAATGTTGCCACTGTACGCCCCAAAATGGTTATTTTTACTTCTTTTATGACATTGATGGAATTATACAGTGTAAACACCGCGTGGCTGCATTGCCTATTCGCACAAAAACGCCACGCACTTCATGCTCGACACTGGCCCCGTTGGTGAACGAAATTTTGAGGCGTCTTTGACCATGTTGACAGAGACTAGTATTTTCTCATGCTGTTTTACACGTGTCGGTACATTCAAAAGTCCGTGTCCGTCACCAAAATCATGGCTACGCCACTGAGGAACATAGGCGTAAATTCCGGGGGATGGGGTATATATCCCCCTCCCCAATATTTTGATGAGGGGGTGGTCAATACGATCATCCTCCAATGTTGAATCAACATTGTTGATGCCCGTTCATGTGTTTTTGACCAAAAATAACCTCATATTTTACCTTAATAGTTTAAAAATGGCAAATTTCCGCGCGCTTCGCGCCCATTTTGTTCTAATTACAATTACATTTAACGATTTTAGCTTCTAAATGGCAAATTTTTTAGCGCGCTTCCCACGTACGTGCTAGTAATTGATCTTTTCAGCAAACCTTGGTTTCATTCATAAATTTTCATCAACCCCACCCCCCATGTCAAAAAGAGATTTACGCCACTGCTGAGGAGGTGTATCTGTCATTTTCAATTCACGACATTTTATTCGACTATTTATTCTTCATGATTGAAAAAATATGACATTCAATCAGTTTTTAGTTTAAGACATCAGACAGCTGATGTGCCATGGTCGTGTCTTAACCAAATATAGATGCATTTATATACATGTTATGGTGTCACGGCCAAGTCATTCCCAGCACTGGTCTGTACTATCCAAATAGTCAGAAAGTGCTCAATCACGACGAGTATTGGGGCGTAATATAGGAGTAATATTTTCAGATGACTTTCAGATGGAATTAAAAGTATAGACCTCTGGATATATGTTTTAAATAAGCTTCATAGCTTTCATATCGGTTATATTTTTTAATATTTCACATACACTCTCAGAACGGTTGGTTAAAATTTTAACCAACATGTATTAACAGGTGAACAGCCCAACGTGGGTAAATTTTTACCCATTTGTTGGGTCATATAGCAGATGATTGGCATATTTTACCCAACAGGGCGTCAGAATTTGCCCAAATAAAAAATGCTAAAATGAATATACACTACACATACATGGGCAAAAAATTTACCAATTTTTGGGCTGTCGCCTGTTAAATGTGGTTAAAATTTTAACCAGTTCTGAGAGTGTTAAATTATCTCCACATCTTGAACTTTTCATTTCTTAACATTCGTATTCTCATAAGAAAAATAGCCCAACCTCCGGCTTCAGTATATAAATAAGTGGTCCGTAAAAAAGTATAGCAAAAAAAGACATTTGACACTGCTGAGTTTCGGAACCTAAAAACACTTGATAAATTTCTGCGCAGAACTCAGCGGATGCGTGTGTCATTGAACCCGATATATGAAATGCCAGTATCTAGTAACGTCATTCTAAGGTACTGCACAAGTAGATTAGATAGTCTTCGTGAGGTTCACTTTAAATGTGTATTACAAAGTGTATCTTTTTTTACACAATCCATCTTTACACCCAAAATTAGTATGCTTGTATTAATCAAGAACAATGATTTAAAAAAAGCGAAATTAAAAAAACAAATTGTCAAAGTTGAGTGGAGCTAACTTGGGTGTAGCAATGTACGTTCCTTCCACGTATATGAACAAAACAATAATGCAACAGCAACACAGTATCCGATACGATTGAAAAGGGGGCAGGCGCATCGTGTGGCCTTCATAGTGCCCATAGAGAATTTCCCATAATTTATTTGCTTGCAAAATCAATGAATTCAAAATGGATTTTGTTGAAATTAAAATATCAAATCTTTTTGATAGCTGTTCAGGAAATCGTTCATCCAAATCCACGCGAGAGTTTGAGTATTTTTAATGCAAACAATAGCGTCATATACATTTAAAGCAATAAGAAGCCACATTTTTGAAGATGCCCCCCCCCCCAATTTCAAATTGATATTTTGTACAGTATGTTGTAATAGTCTAGGAAAGTATACCTGCAAACGATAATGCTCAACATGAGTATTTGTCATAAAATAAGCGATTTTGTAATAAATTAGGATCCCAGATTGCACTTAACAGCAGCGCTGGAAATGCTAAGTTTCTGTACGTCCATGATAAAATAGTACACCTCAGACAAGGCCTATTACTTGACTTGCCTTAATGTGAAAAATTGGGGGCGCTCTGTCAAAAATGTGCTATTTTGCTTAAAAGACATAGATAAAGACAGCGGAGATATGCATGAAAGCGTCAAACAGTGTGAGGAACTTTGCATAATAAAAAAAAGGTTTCTTCAGAAGGAATTTCCTCTTATCGTGATGCATATGGAAATTGCCCCAGATGGTGCCATTTGAAATCGTTTCAATTTTGCGGCTCTAAGGAAACTCATCCACAAAGGCCCTGCGGTTATAAAGAGGTTTCAGTTAAGCAATTAGCTGGATGTGATGATCAGGAGTGGATTTCACGAAGACTTGCGACGCATCGCAAACGCATTTTAAAGGCACTATCAGTATGTCAGATCAGGAAATTGATCAAAGAATTTTCAAATAATTTTAAAAAATCAGATTTTTGCTGGTTGAAAGGGTATGCAAATACACTGCATGTTATAACCTTAAAAATCAACCATAAAGACAAAAATCTGATATTGAGTATACTGGATTGTACTGATACTTTCTACAACACGAAAGTGGAATGGAGATTCTTATCTGTGAACGCTGCTGTTTGATTCCTTTTTTGTGTTATTTGAATTTTAAAAATAACTTAGGCGAAATTTACAGACTTACCCTTCACCTTTAGACTACTTTTGCCAATTTTTGCTATTTTTACTTTTTTGGGTGGATAACTGATAGTGCCTTTAAGTCAAACACTTCGTAATTAATGGGATTTCTAACAGTAATCTATATACGTCTGCTTGCGAAGGGTCTACGATGGGTTGAAATCTTTCTGAAATCGGCCCCTGATTCTGCAAAAGAAATGTAAAATGTCAGAAAAACGAAAGGAAACTTCATGATAAAACATTCTTCTGCTCAAAATGCTATTTCAAATATTGTATTGTTTTGTGAACCAGGCATGAATTGAGGAGGTGGCGGGGGGGGGCTCATATTTTTAAATAGTAAATTGTACATTATTAATCAAATGAATTTTAAACTGAACATAAGGCATAAAAAAAATTGTTTGTTTGGCGTAACCCGACCGACCCTAAAAAAACCTGCCGACTCAAAAGTTTTTATGCAAGTAGCAGAAAATAAAAAAATATTCTGCCGACCGATCCATTATTTTCATCCACAATTAAAAAAAAAAGATTTTTTTTACCAACACAAGACGAAAAAATAATAAAACAAGGCAACAAAGCAACTAAAACAAGTAAAATAAAAGATCTTTGCTATGTCATTGAAAAAAACTTTAAATAGTAGCATCTTGTATTCATTTTAGAGTAAAACATTGAGATCTAAAAAAAAAATTAAAAAAAAATCTGACCGACCGACCGACCCTGATATTTTTTCTCCGTTACGCCAAAAAAACATATTTTTTATGCCTAATTGTTATGTTTTTTTTTTTCACATGGCAATTATATTCTATCAAATGAACACAAGAAATGTGTAAAATTATCCACAGTACTTGTGTAGTTTTACACAATTTCTTAGTAAATCATTTAATTCTACATAAATAATTTGTAAAAGTTACATAACAATGATATGTAAATGTTTACATAAAAATTAGGCTCTTATTTTCTTATATAATTTGTTGCTAACTTATTTACATAACTAATGTGTAAATTTTCTTACATATAAGTTTAGTAATAATTTACATAACTAACAAGTAAAACTTTACATAAGACGTATTATGTAAACTTTTACATAAAATGATAGTACTGTACGAACACGGGAATTATGTAAAATTTTACACAAGCTGTGTAAGCCTTTTTCTCAGTGTATACTTTCGAGGACCTAACACAAATCAATTCTGTCGAATAAATGTCCTTTTGTCCATCTTGTATTTTTTCTCAGAATGTTCAAATTCACCATTGTTTTCCATAGACTTACACATTTAAGACCACGGTCATGACAAAATTAAAAATGATGTTATCAGCATATGAAGGGTTATTTAAGTATTATTAATTATTAATCAATTGCCTCACAAGATATATATCTTAGCAAATTAGCAAAATTATCAAAATATTTTGTTTTTTTCACTCCCGTTGGTGGCCAAGGAGGGGTTTCCTAGGGACTCATCCTAATCATGCTAATGAAGCCGTGGACAGATTTAAATTGTTTTGGTATCAAAAGAAGCGTATTCGTAAATCAGGTAAATCAGACAAATAGCAAAAAATCATTTTAATTTCCATTGCTTAACCGAAAATCAACAAAAACAAATCAAATGTTGGGCTCCATGGAACCTTCCTTGGGCACTTAAGTGTTGAAGAGACACGAGGAGATTTCCTGCACGACAGAAAATACAAGTCACCTTTACATAAAGACGGCGTTTTCGGCTTATTCTATTAAGGTGTAATTAAATAATTGGTAAACATCTAAATATGCCAAAAAAGGTATCGAAAAAGAGGGGCTCACTTTTATGGAAATATCCTCGTGTCTCTTTAAAGTGACAGGAGGAGATTTTTAGGATACGAATTTCTCTCAAATTTCACTGGATCGGTTGTAGACCACCTACCGAGAACGTTTCTAAGGTTTATTAGACAAACAGGTGCAAAAGAATACCGCAAACATTGTTTTGAACTTGTCTGGTATCGTAATCGTTCCCTATAGAAAACCATGCTTTGACTTTCTGTCGTGCACGACAGAAACTACTAAATCATCATCTTATTATATAAAGACGGCGTATTCGGCTTAATACATTGGTAAGCATTTCAAATATGTAAAAAACCGGGGTTCGAGAAAAATTGGGGGCGCTTCTTCATGGAAATCTCCTCGTGTCTCTTTAAAGTTATCTTGAAAATATTATAATTATCTATCACAATAGATTATCAAGGAAATATTTCAAGAAATTGGTGTCACTAGGTAAGCTCTGATGTTAGATTGGCTTTTCAAATTTACGTTATGATTTTCATATGTCATTTTGCTCTATTTTTTCCTTCTCTTTGTAGAGAAGATATAATAGTTTGCTCATATTTCATCTTTTAGCGAGATTAAAGCGAAATCCGAAAGTGACTTTCAAAAAGATATTCTCGTAGTCATTTGTAATCTTCTTGTTTAACCATAATTTAAAAATAATAATCTATTCATGCGAAGATGTTCCAAGGAAATAAATGGCGGAATTGGCTGCCGCATAGGAATCCGCTTCTTCATCTGATATTGTCCCTGGGCTAAATCTAGATCTCAGGACGAGTCCACACATAAGTTTGTCATCATGCATGGCAATAGTGTCGGGTGGTCAAGTGTCTCCGTCAACGATTTTGGTTCGAAAAACATTATCAAATATCAGATTTTTGCATGTCTGTAACAAATATAAATATCCCATCATACCATACAAATGATAAGACCAAAAGCAATCTAATAAGGCCAAAATCGGATATCTTAGTCATTAATGTCCGTACGGACACTTCCTACAACACGTAATTGAAAGGAGAGTCATATCTTTGAATACTGCTGCATTCCTCCTTTTCTGTCAATTTCTCGGTTGGACAATAACTTAAGAGAATTCTACAGTTTTATCATTCACTTAAAGCTATTCCCACAAATATCAAATATTTTGACTTTTACGGGCTTCTGAATTCCACTACACCAACACGACCATGTTGCACTAATTTTGCGTTAGCCCTTGTCTCGAAGTGCGTTTGCACATTTAACAAAAAGCAGCGATTGTATTTACGGCGTTCTTGTTTGCATCTTGCGGTTTGACATCCGAAGCATCTTTCCCCTTTCACAAAATATAGACCCAATTTCCCTTAATTGGGAAGAGGATATTCCTACTAAGCATTTGCCGCTGTGTTTGCAACCTTCGATTAAGTTTTGAGTTATGGGCCTGTCAACTAAAAAGACACCTACGGGTTTTGGGGCAAACATGGGGTTTACATTGTGTCCACTCACGCTAAACCGTTGTGTGGATGTTGTGGCTTCATACATGGGATCTTTGAATGCTTGTTTTTGGTTTGGTTTGGTTTGGTTTAATATAACCGATATCATGCAAGATGATAGAATTATATTCGATTACTTGACGCCAAGACCATTTTCAAATTTGAAAGGTTTGAAAGGTCCCATTTCAAATCATAATTTTATAACCATAGTCCGCGCCTTTCACATCCTACAATCTGCGCATTCCATTTCGCACATACCTAAAAATAACGAACTACACATGCTCAATTAAGTATGACAAGCCACGAGGGTCATAACGTATTACTGCAATTCGTTATTGCAAGCCATGATGGTCATAACGTATTGCTGCAATGCGTTTTGAGAAAGTCACAACGCGTTTCCGAAATTTCACTCCGCGTTGCCGTAGTTGTCGGTCAATTAGAATGACGAATTTCTGTGACGTATATCAAAAAATAAACCCACTACGCGTTGCGAAGTATCCAACAACGGTTGTGGAATCTCACAACGCGTTGCGAGAATCGTTGTTAGGTTCCAGAACGTGTTGTAAAGTCCCACAAGCCCAAACCTACCTGATTAGCCTAGCAGGTCATGCGGTGCTCTGTGGCCTCGTACTTCGCAAACAACGTTCGTCTCATGATAACATATGCGTTATTCGACGTTAGGAGCAAAACCTGACTGGGAACGAGAATACTACCAGATATGCTCACACTATCTGCACCAAATACCTATGTGTGCGGAAAACCTCGATTCTGCCTCGTTCCACCCTCGGTCCATGCAGAAATATTAGTTTTGAAAACATTTGGGGATGCACTCTATTTTAAATGTGCCGGTGTCTCTTTAAATGTATAACACAAGCTCTATGTGCCCATGGGGTGAGAAGGAAAGGTGTTTTTTTTTTTCGGATAAATAACCCTTGTGAAGAGGATGAGGAAAATGATGGGGTGCAACATGGGCTATCTTTACGGACTAATGTGATATTGAGGTTTATGTGTTAGATTTTGACAAAATTGTCTTGAAAGCGAAAATACAGTAGGATACACAAAGGCAGGACAGATGAAGGTCTGCGGCCTAGAAGGACTGAGGCACAATCAAGGGTGGATCGAGGTTTCCTCACACATATATCTTTATAATTATTGTTCTCCACATAGAAAAGATTGGTGGCGTACTTTGGGCCGGTTTTAAGAACTAGAAAGTCATATATGAGTGAGCGTCAATAGCCCTTAGAACTATTAGTAAATTTTACGACACACAATGTATATCGAACAGTCTATGGAAACTACACAGGCTTGGAAAACTCTCATTTGTCGCACACATTTCTCTCACATTTGCATTTGCAAAATTGTTTTGAATGAAACAGTACATTTTCACAGAATGAAAACAATTTTTTATTAATAATCCATGCAATTTATAAAATTGCGTTAAACCTGCTTAGTTTAATAATTTTGGAATTAGTTCGTATGTTAAATTAGAATTGATTCGTATGTAAGTTACCGCAAATTGGAATATTTGGTTGCATTTACTGTAATAAATTTATTCAATTCGTCCGATTATTAATCATGTCGCCGGAAATCAATTAGTTATATGTGCGCAAGTTAGTTAAGTTGACCAGTTTTGGTTTTCAGTGATACCTAAATTCAAACATACATGATGAGGGGGTAACTTAAAATTTCATTCATAGTAAAAATTAGTTGATCCAGTCCTGTTTTCTATCATTTGAGTAAAGTCAAATTTCACATTAGACAGAAAGCACACTGGGACCGTCACCATAGCAAAAATTGAAGTTGTTGGTAAATATTTATAAATTACTGAATCCACAAATGGATGTTTTAATATGTGACCAGGCATGTAGACATATACTGGAGATGATTTCATTGGGTTCTGAAACTTTTAATAAATTTTACCGAGAAATTCCTTCTAAATTTCTGTCAATGTGGACGGACAAAGGTTACCAAATTAAAATAGGCATTCTAGAAACTGATTAAGCTGCATTTATAAGTAGAATTTCTGAATATTTTGCTTAATTTTATATTAGAAACATGCATTGAGAGTGTTTACATGCATGGATGTTAAATTAAATGATTTCATTTTCTTTTTGCATGCATGCCAGGAAAAAGTTTGTGCTAATGTGACAGTAATCCATCAATGAAATACTGTCACATTAGCCAGCTGTCTTCAAGCATGTCGTTTAACTTTTTACTTGTCCCTTTGTTTTCTGAGAAGAAATACTATTTGCAATAAAATATTTACAAAGAAACATGATACATCATCATTTTAGCGACAAAGAAAAATACTTTTCATTCTGCACATTTGCATCACATTAGCAGGAAAAATGTCCAAAATTATGTCACAATAGCACAGAAGTCTGTCAAATTATCATCACATTAGCACAGTTCTGTCAAAATAAAGTCACGTTAGCAAAAGCTATGACGCATTTTTGTCACATAACAGCCAAGTTGTATGCTATTTCAACTTAGAATAAAAAGAATGATAGGAGAAAATTATTTGGTTTAACCCTCTGGTAAGTTTATGGTCCCATTAG
>JAMKCH010076292.1:0-11115 GCA_023653785.1 Ophioderma brevispina
ATTGTCCAAGGTGCAAGCGCAAGCTGACCTGCAAATGGCCAAATGTGGGCTTAGAAGTTTGCTATATTTGTAGGAATTCCTATAATTGGGAAAGATGACATTGATTGTTCTATGATGCATGCAAACGCGTTGGTTTTGGGGGATACCTAGGGGAATGGTTCCAAGGCAAATGAAAAAAAAATTAAATTCTTGGCAAATCGTCAACTAGCATGGTTAGCGTTTTTCCCTTATTTTGGGGCAGTAAGTCTTGCGGGGGTGAATGTTGTGGGGCAAAGTATAATACTTAGGTCGGCTACCAGGGGTATCATCATAATATAAATAAACTTCTATTCTAAGTGTTACATGGTGACTCATTTCAAAGGTTGTGCACATTTAACAAAATCACTTTTCGCATTACATTTGAATTGCATAGCCTGCTCACATTTCTACTATGGTTGCTTATATTGCGGTTCAGGTTTAGAACTTGGGGCTCCACCGGCAAATCTTTGCATTTAGTAGCATGTGTCTTCATTGGTTAGGGGATTTAAGGGAAGGTAGTAGACGCTTTAACACTACAACTGGCAGTAGAAGACCATAACTTTGAGTTTTTAAAAAAACTCGTGCAAATTTTACATCAATTTGCAAATGGGCATGTGGCAACCGTGGTTTTAATAGCAGTCTTTCTGCTAGCCTTTTTTTTGGTTTCTAATGTTGGAATATACGTGTGCATCCAAGAAAATGGCGATGTCTAAATTTATTGCTGTTCTGGATATTTAATTTTTGCGATTTCAAAATTTTTTTCCACGGCAATCCGTTTTCAAAAACTGTTCAATTAGGCAATTCCACCCTCATACAAAAGTGGGATGTGTGTTGATACATGTATGTTGTCCTGTACAGGCCATGAAACCTAGTGGTTAAAAAGGTCACGTGTTCTTGTTCGGCTATTGTTTATTCTTTAGGTGGCAAGGTTTGCAAAATTTAAGTCAGAATTTTAAAATTAGGTATTCTGCGAGGGTTGCCATTTTCTCCTTACTGCCTTCGAGTAGGTGCTTCGTCTTAAACTGCAATGCAAGGGGTTTGGTGATGAGGGCCATAAAAATATGGCGTGGAAATCTAATGTGTTCAGTTATTTGAGGTCTGAACCATTATATTTTCAGTCTGATTTTTTTATTCCATTCCATGTCAGCATGCTCGCTTTCTTTTCAGAAATTGCAGGTTAAGGTGAGCTTTTAGACAAATCTTTACACGCGCTTCGCGTTAAAACCGATAGACAACGGTCTGACATTATGTTCTGCAGAGGCTTAGAGTTCAGGAATTATTTCTGTCTTTACTTGATTTAAATATCTTACAAGTCATTGCAAGATGTGCATCAGTAATTCAAAATGGGGATCAACGAACCTGATACTTCTCTTCGACCGGGAACTTTGCTTGCGGGGTATGGGCGTGGGCCTGATTGATGCCATTAATTATTTCGTTCTTTGCATGTCTGGTTTCTCTCGAGTGCTGAGGTACTAGTCGGGTTGATTTCCATACCTCATTACTTTCTATTCCACGTATGTGTATGCACATGGGCATACCCAGGTGTGGTAGTGATTTGGAAGTTCACTTTGTTTTGGGTGTTGATGAAGTACACTCTTGTAATACTCTCTGGGGACGTCACTTCTATATGATTTGCCTTTTCATGTAATGTAGTGTTTCTTTGTATTTTTGATGTAGTTATTTTTAACTATGGCATAATTAAATAGAATAAAAATAATAAAAAAAAAACGGCGGGACGCAGGAGCCGACGTCCTTGTGAGGGAGGGCTCTCATCAAATAGGTTGTGTTAGGCACCCGCAGCGCCCGTCGCCGGGGGCCTTAGGATTTCAAGAGTCGGGGTTTTGGAATGCAGACCAAAGAGGGCTGGTAAACTTCCATCCAAAGGCTAAATATAGGCACGAGACCGATAGATGACAAGTACCATGAGGGAATGGGAATTATAAATAATTTTAAAAAAAAATATGTTTTTGGTTTGACTTTACTTGTAGGATAGGAACTACAGGGGAAGTGAAATAACGGGAACGGTGATGTACGTATCAGACAAAAAACAAAAAGGCCTGTGAAAACAACTTCCCAGGACGTATGATTTTCTGGTCCAATATTTTACCCTGGGCATATTCTAAAAGGTGTTTGGAAGAAAACGGGGTGGGGAAGTCGGGGGTACAATTATCTCAATGATAATGACTCGTAGTACTCCAAAGATAACGCACACGTAATCAAGAACTCCCTGTTTTTCAACCCCCATTTGTGTCGTTTGGTTGGTGCTGGTTTTGAATGATTTTGGCATGTCGTTAATCGGGGTGCTTTTGTAAATTAGGGCCGTTTCTGCAAATTCCATGTGGAATTTCAGCTTCAACGCGACTAGTGTTGGGTCCTAATTTTAATCTAAAAAAAGGGGGTTGTGAAAATTTTTGTGCAAAAATTTTTGGCGGAAAAATGCCTTGAAATTTTGTAATATTTTGATTTATTTATAGTCAAGCCATTAGGAATTTAGACAAAGTTTGGAGGTTAGGAAGAACTGGCCTGGCCAATTGTACGATCGATGGCAATGATTACTGCGTTTGGTGCTTTCAGACCAAGGAAATTCTTCCTAGCCATCCAATGAGGTTTGGATACAGATAAAGATGGTAACCTTAAAAGGCTATAGGTTACATATTTGTCAGACCAGTTTTAATATTTTGCAATTCAGGTTTCATTCTGCATTAGCAATGCAATTGTTTTGATAGCAATAAATTGACCTTGTGGCCTGCATGTGACAAATGCTCAGTTGCAATCCGGGTGTGAGAATTGCCTATTTTTAGCTCTGTGGACAATACGTTTTATGAAGACACGTAAGAAAAGGAGTTTTGTCAACAGGCTAAAAAGTTGTTGCCGCCAGTTTAATGCAATTGAAGGTAATATTAATTCTGCCGTTCGATATTGTAATTCAATAGGTGCATTCAAATCGCCATCGTTTGGCTCATGTATTGTGTTGTGGTTGCTAAGACGCATTGATTATCTGATTGCGATCTGCCTTCAGTGGGTGATGTTTTCACAGTTGCATCTGTATTCATCACTGCGGACGTGGTCGTCCGATTTTCTGAAAATTCCTGCCCTCCCTCCCCATGTGCTACCTTTTGATCATATTTGGTGCTTGCTTGTACTTTTATTTGTGTTTTAAACATTTTTAGTTTTTTTGTTTTTTTGTTTAATTTAATACAAATATATATCTAATATTATTGTAAAGTACCCATAGTGTAACATGTACAATATGTATAATGGCATAGCTGATTGGTACAAGATACGGTTTGGGACTCGATTTGGCGTTAATGTGTACATTATATGGTGTTATACAGTATTTGCAGATCGGTAAGGTCCGCTTTGGGTCTCGATTTGGCCGGTAAATTTTTGTATACATAGTATTTGCAGATCGGTACCAACCCGCTTTGGGGCTCGATTTGGCAGGTTCAAAGCTTTCAATAGGTAATATCCATTGGGTATAGCGTACTAAATAGTCAGTGGTATAAAATCCGCTTTGGGTCTCGAACTATTGGGCTGGGTTAAATTGAGTATTTAGTGGGAAGAGAGTGTCGGAGATCGGTATATGTCCGCTTCGCGGAGCTCGATTTTCGGCTTGGTAAAAAGTGTGTTTGGTAGTACTGTTAATGTGGGTAGTAGTGATCCCGACAGATCGATATAAGATCGCTTAAGGGTCTCGATTTACTGGTTAAATTAGTAATTGTATTGTAATTTTATCCTCCGATCTTTTTACAAAGATCCGTCTTTTCGGGTTCGTTGGCGGATAATTATTAATTATTTGAGTCTTTGTCAAGGTGAGTTCGGCCATCGGTATAATATCCGCTTTGGGTCTCGAGTTGCCTTGTAAAATTTGTAATTGTTGTTATTTTATGCCGCCATCGGTATAAGTTCTTTTCGGGTCTTGTTTTTTGGAGGCTAGATTATTATTCATGGGTTACGTCATGAATAGGTATTTTTTAAAATTTTCGGTTTTTTTGTTTTTTGATTTGTACTTTTGGTAATATTTGATGTTTATATTTTTATCGATGTCAAGGCCATGTAATTTAGACAAGTTGGAGGTTAGGAAGAACTGTCCTGGCCAATTGTACGATCATGGCAATTGATACCTGCGTTTGGTGCTCTTCCAGGAAATTCTTCCAAGCCATCCATGAGGTCATGGGTACAGTCATTATGTAACCTATAAACGGCTACCTACATATTTGTCAGACCAGTTTAATATTTTTTGCAATCAGGTCATTTCTTCATGTATCATAAAATGGAATATGTTTTTGATAGCATAAAATTGACTCGCTTTGTGGTCCGGCATGTGACAGCTGCTCAGTTTGCTATCCGGGTGTGAGAATGCCTATTTTTTTAGCTCTGTGGAACAAGCACTACTTTACAAGGACTTTATAACCTTTTAAAACAAGGCAAGTAGCGTAAAGTATTGCTTTTTCTCTTGTGTCTTCCTGTCAGTGTATCAATTCGCGGTCCATTTGATACTTGTGGACTTTAAGTTTAGTCTGCCCAGGTCCTGTCTCTGCGGATATTTTACGGAATGTTTATCAATCAAAACACGTTCTTTATCTAGTTTCTTTAATATTACTGTTTGTGTTTATTTTTTCACTGTCCTTAGTTCTTTATCTATTTTGGGGGGAATTTGTAAAGTTTGCAAGGCAACCCTAACCTCCCAGCTGGTGTCAAGAATGTTGCTGTTAAACAGTAAAAGGTTAGTACGCTAAAACCTTTTGTTATGGCATTTGAATTTTCAAAACCTTTGTGTATTACTTATCTAACTTTGGCAATTGTACGTTTATATTCATTACACTTGTACAAAATTTATATATCAAACATTATGATTTATACTGAGCATGTTATGTCATAGACTATATTATAACTTATGTATTTTGAATGATATAGAAATACGGACGACTCTTCAATTGTTAAATTTCTGGAGGAAGCATGATCTGAAGAATTTCATCACCCAATGTCCGGGTTTACTGGTTTGACCTTGTGACACTAGTGTAATCCTTTAGTGGTTCTACCCTTCATGAAAAACGGAAGATCTCAGATCATTCTATTTGAAACCTAAAGTGGTGAGTAATGTTATGATGTCATGGTTGCATTACTCTTGTGGATATTATTGTGTACTCCTTTGAAAAAACCTGTCCATGAATAACGGTTTTTTTTTTAGCCATTTTCAAATCAAGAAATGTTTTTCCATAATTAAAACATCAAACGACAGTAATACTATCAAGATGATGATAATGGGTACAGCTACAACGGAAAACAAAGGCCTGAAATGTATGAAATGACGTATCCGTAATTGTATCACAAAAATATATAAACGTATTAACTTAATTATACTATGATATGCATATGGTTACAATGCTAAATATGTATTTAAAAAAATCATCAGGTCCGATCCGTATTCAGGAATGTGAGCCTGTGCCTTAACCACTCACCACGAACCGTGCAGTCATCAGGGACCTGTGATACTTAAAGGACGTTGAGGTTAACACATAGTGTAGGTCTTCTGGCCTTCCGTTGGTGTATCAGTAAAGGTCCTCTAATTTTATAAACACTTACCGTTGACTTAAAACTCCTGACATTGTGGGATACACAACACGACCACATAACAAAGAAAAGAAAATCGGGTTGGTACCTAGATAAAAGGGGGTCCCAAAAACCGATTAAGCGCGGCAAAAATTATCCCGCCCCAAATGACCTTTTCCAAAGTAATTTTTTCCATGCAATTTGGCTCATAATAGGAAAACTGCTAAATAAAAAGTTATATAGTGTCACTAGTACTCATAGTACGATTTTAAGGGACGAAACAAATTTTAAATAGCACCAGCGAAATGTATGTTTAGATCTCTTAAGTAGCATAACATCAACCATGTCAACATTGTTCTTTTCTCCCCCCAACCTCTTCTCACACCGATATTTCCTATCCCTTAACCATAACCCTCTTTTTCCCCCCTCACTTTCTCTGTTCGCCCCCCTGTGCCAACAAAATCTTTTGGGTCCACATGGACCCCTAATGCACTAAATGTTAAATATCTGACTCTTACATAATTTCAACTTTGTTATTATAAAATTAGTGGTTCAAAAGAGACTGGCACATTTGGAAGATAGTGCGCCCTCAATTTTACAATATCTACTTTCATGGTTGTAAACTATTTATATAGATATATATTAGCCCTAACCGAAATAGATATCGGCCCCAAAAGCATCCTTAATTTGTAAACAGAATGCTTTTATAATAAAACCACTCCGGAGTTCTTTTATGGCAGTAATCATGGCGTTAAACCCAAGAACACACACGGCGGAGTGATTTCCCTCGGCTCCCCATGTTTGACCATTGTTTGGCTTATTATCAAATGGATACGAGTGTGATATTATTGTAATGAGCTCGTTTACATGTTTACATCTTTTTCATCTTGTTCAGAAAAATAATTTTGCCCCGTCTTTGTCAATCGAGATCTAAGTACTGAGCGTTTTAGTCACTCCTAACGAACTACATATTTACGTGGGCTCTATCCGCCTCCGATTAAAGGTGCGTGTTCCGATCGTCTTTGGGACCCCCCCCCCCCCCCCCCGTTTACCCGTAAGTAGTATCGCTTGTGATATCAGAGAAGTCCGTATTTTTCTCATTGTCGCCTTACATTTACCCTCATCCATTTCATCATCCCAAGATATACAAAAACCACCGTTTTAGGTGGTTAACCCTTTTATTACACAGTATGATAGGGCTGGCACATCATTATTGCTCTACCATCAAAACCGCAGTTTGTTTCCCACGGTACTTGATGGGTGTATGTCAAGTGCCGGCTCTCATATCAAGTAAGAACACAATACCATAAATCGGACCACAGCCACTTTAAGAGGTTCACCCTGCCTCGATGTTCATGGAACTTTATCCCTTCTTTGAGTGTCTCCAAACAAAGGAATCATAGCGTGTTGTTCAGACTGTGCAACATCTCTTCAATGTAAATGGGTTTAAAGCCATCTATTCTGCTGAACAAAATGAGCATTTTCACTTGTAATACGGCCTGTAGTTTGTGATCTCACACATTCCCTCCGAATCAATTCGTACCATCGAAATATGCGTTTACTGCGGTTGCGTAACCAGCGGGGGGCAAGGGGGCGAAGCCCCCCCCAAACAGAACCCGTGCCCCCTTCGCCCCCCCAAATACTGACCTTTTTGTACAGTGGCTATGGAGAAGGACCAAATTTGTGAGGTGGTGGGTTTTGGGGGGTGGGTGGCCCCCCTCAAAAGCCTTGCACCTTCAGCCCCCCCCCCATTTGCAAAGGTCTGGCTACTTTACTGACAGGATAAAAAATCCATACTATAATAATTATATGATTGTTTACCCATTTTTTGCTATGCTTTCTCAGACGAAATCTGTTTATTGGATATATACTTTAATTACTTATGCAGCTTTATTTCCAGTACTAAAAAAGCTAGACGTCAGTGATTACAAAATACTTAGAAAACATATTGTTTTTATGTATAGACAGTCTCAAACACCCAGCTGTTGATTTTGCCGCTGGACGCGCCAAAGGAATGACGTTCTCTCGCACATAAGTTTGTTCCAAGACCCTTGCTGGCTCGGAACTGCTGTATAATGTTTTTACTATTATAAAATTTCAATGAATGTAAGTTTGTATTACACAATGAAATCCACTATGCAGCATTTAGAAAAAACATTTACAACTTTCCTTGGTGGTGTGTTACATCTAGACTGGCAAATGCTTTTATTGGCCTACAAGCTACATGTATAATTTCCAAACTCCATATTTAGTAACTTGCAGAATATCCCATCTTAGACTTCAGCACAGAGCATGACGGCTTGACAGAGCAAGCTGTGTCAGATACCATATCAGTAGTAGTGGTATTCTTACCACAAGTTGAAATATTTATTCTAACGTGTTTTATATAGTATCACTGTAAACGATTTCTCCATCATACATATGGTAATTACTCGGGCAAACACTCCCATTCTTTTTAAAAAGCTGTATAAGATTTTAAAAAAACGGGCTGTAAGGATTATCAACAAATCACATTACCTTGCTAATTCCGGACCACTTTTTCAGAGACTTAAGATACCGTGTGTCTCAAAAACGAGAACCCTCAAAGCTCCTCCTATTTACAAGAGAAAAGTAAACCACACAAATTAATTAAAAATCTGAAAAGTGTATTTTCGTTAGGTTTCCAAAACCGAAAAATTTTCCAAAAGGACACATATTGACCCAGTTATGGCCGATTGAAACTTTATACCACTTGTTCATTTTATCCACGGATTATTACTCTTATTGTCGTAAGAACATACCTTTATCCACCGTGTTTATGGTGTATGTTTGTTCTTGCGACACAGTTATTCGATATTAAAAAAAGTTTAGGTTTCATATTAGAAATTCCAAGCTTTTACCTCATTTATGTTCTTTTCTGCGCTGCTCTGCCTCCAAAAACCTAGCAGCCCTCTAAATGGATGCATGATTGCGCTCTCCTTCCATTCAAAATCGCTACGATCCATTCGTCGTCGTCGGATGCTTGCTAAGGCAGCGGTTATTCTGTCGCGTGTAACTTTGTTTTCTTTCGGAGACTCTGTCTTTTCTTGTGACTCCAAACAACATTCTTTCCATTGCCTTCTCTGTCACTCTCAGCTTTTTTCTAGATTTTTTAGTTTGTTGTCCAATTTTCTGCCCCATATTTTTAACTAAATATATCGTATATAATTATGGAGAATCTCTTTATATGATCCTTATCGTATAAGTACAAACTGCACGATTGTGACCATGCCCTCCTCGGTTGTCATTGGAGTCCTAATCCAGGATCTCTAAGAGACTTGTTAAGTTGCCTATTCCTCGTAAACTTATCTACTTACAGGTCCTGGTCCTTGAGCTCAACGTGATCATTTTGCACTATGAAACCGCTCCAACGCCACAATTAAACCAATTAAGTGTGAACTGGACGCTAATCCGACATACAAACCTAATTTTGTCACTTCGTTATTTGCATTACAATTCCGTTGAATGTTTCGTAATATTAGTTGTATATTGGCTTGCCTTTTTGATGTTACTTGAGTTTGTTACATGCAAGTGATAATTTAGTTTCCGGTTATATGAAATATTTAAAAACCAGAGATATCACTACCCTACCCCGACAGGGACCCACCTTGTCATTGCACTGTTCTTAACTTCATTTTTGTTTGTTGGCATGGATTGATGAATGAGATGACAAGAAGTAAGCCGACTTTGGTCTTTCGCGAGACTGGCATGAATCAATTATTACAGGAGTGGCGATCGACATGCAAAGCTTCCGGTGAAAATGGATGGCCCCGGAAAGTCTTGCTAAAAAGATATACAAAACGTCAACAACAGATGTGGTATGTACCCATAAGTACCGCTCTTTTAATTATTATAGTAGATTTCAAAATGTTTACAAAAAAGTAGAGATTTCATGCGATTTCGATGCAGGGCGAGATTGCTATGGGGATCAAAATACACGGCCATGCGGAGACTGGCCTTTGTTGCCATTACAAAACAAAAAACGGTCCATGGTATAAGTTACTCTACAGAATAGGCCGTACTGGAAATTGTGCATTCAGTTCTACAATGGTCTGTTACTGATAGGACTTATGCCATGGTTGGCTGGAATCTGCTTTGCGCTATTCTCTTAATACAAAGGTTGGCCCATTTGAGGGGGCAAATAAAAATAAATTGTGTATGTGTGCATTGATATCTTCTTCTTCTTATCGGTGTCCACACTGTGGTTCTCAACAGTCCAGTCAGAGATGGGCACAACGTCTGACTGCGCCTTCATGAATCCGCAAGGTCCCCCTTTGTTTGCACCGCCGCTCCTAGCAGTGGGCAGGACCAAGATGGCTCCATTGTCGTAGACGCTGTCCACAACCACAGGCAGCATCCTGATCTGCTTCCAGAAGCCCCACCCATGCAAGGAGGAAAACCCCAGATCGGCCAGCCCGGCTTCTCAATCCGTTGAGGCATCGCGAACCCAGCCCAACCCCCCCGGGAGCGAGCCAGCTCCAGGCGGAGACGGCCCCCACCAGGTCAACACCCGACAGATGTTATTGTTGATGGCAAGTCTTTCTCTCAACAAGGAGACCCCCCCCCCCCGACCTCCCAGAGAACTTGCACCAAGAGGGTTGGAAGTTGCTTAGAAACTCTCTCTGGATTTAAGGAGGCAGGCAGCAGGCGTCTGTCCAGGACATAGGGTTGCTGCACATTAGAAAACCTGGCAGCCAACGCCACTGCGCGCTTGCCACACCACGACGGACGCCGGCGGAGCAATAGCAATCCCGCAAGGATGTACCAAGTCCTCCGCCGGCGCTGGACGGAGGCAGTCCGCGACAGCGGCCCGAGGCAACCCAACGCCGAACCAAGCTCCGGGCACGGGTTGTGTTGATTCCCTCCCATACAGGGCAGGCACACCCCGCACACGAGTAGCACAGGGGCAAACGTGCGTCGATCATCAGGGAATGTGGGCGAGCACCCCAAACACCGTGCCAGCGAGCCCGTTCAAGATGTTATTGCGCGAACACACCTCCACTCACCGTCTTCCCGACGTGGGTCCCATAAGAGAGAGTGCGGTCAGGTAACTACAGGCAGAAGGGCCATCACAGCGCTCCAGGGGAGCCCCAGACCAGTCAACTCCAAGCATGACGTTGGCTGCACGGTGCGTAGATGGAAGCACACAACCTGTGTTCTCAGATGGATTGCACGTAGGTGGTTTTCCTTATAACAAGGCGTGGAGTTCATCCAAAGCTTTGGACAGTCTCTCTTCAACAACTGCGAAGTCGGCCATTCCTGTGCAGCCAATCCAAGATCGCCTGCATAAACAAAAACGACAGGCCCCTTGCACCCCCAGGTCGGCCGCGGTAACATGTTGAACAGGAGAGCGCAAGCACACTCCCCCGCGGTATAGAACACTCCCGAGGCCCAGCCATCGCTCCCCTTCGCTCCCAGCCGAACAAAGGAACATCCCTGCCCCGCCAGCAATCCCAGGACAAGCTCAGCCAAGCGGAACGTCCCCGGCAATCTCCAGGATCCCACGGAGCAGTTGGCATCCGTGAC
>JAMKCH010076294.1:0-10424 GCA_023653785.1 Ophioderma brevispina
TATTTTTGATACTCTCAAATAAAATTGACTTGTTTTTGTTCAAAATATAGAATCTTCTCAAATTCGTAATGATATAACTTGCGTGTGTATGTTAAATATGCAGTCCCTTCACTGAATTCATGCTCACTGTGCAACGACTATGGGACGGTCACTCCAACAAGCTTGACCATAATATGCTATAATCATGGCTGGTCTTGCTTATAACGGGCCGACCCCATCCTTTTCTTCATACCCATTAGGCCCTGATGATATTCCAACTAAAAAGAACCCCCAAAAATTAACGCTGCATGTCTAAATACCCCCATAGTTTACAAACCATTAGTCTTTGCACGAAACATAAACTTAATATATCTTTCGTTTTTTTTCTTCCGTAAATTTTGATACCCTTTTTTGGCCCCGTTTGCGATCAATTTGCCAACACAAATACCCTTTATAAAAAATTCTCTCCCTTTTTAAAAAGTTGCAATAAAGGTATAGCCATATTGATTGCCATTCAGTGAAACCGCATCCCCGCGAAGTGTGTGTCAGTTAATGCATGGCCTGATTCATTGTTTGTGGTATTGTACTTGTAGATGTCTTCAGTTTCAACGTTTGGAAATGTGACCATTTTCGTAAAATGGACATTGTGGTGGCGATATTGATCCCAATGGAGCAAGAAAGGTGTCAAAATATGCAGAAAAAACCAGACTATTGGTGCTATCATTTGATGTTTTTGTGCATAGACCAATGGTTTGTAACTTATGGAGGTATTTAGACATGCTGGTTACTTTTTTTTGGGTCCTTTATACTGATTTGTAAATTTGGATCGCATAGTGTAGCGTATGGCCGGTGTATCATGGTCAAGGCCGATACTAGGGTGATCCATGCTCTTAAATGCAAACTTGAGCCTGAGTCTCAGTGGACAGGAAGATGATGAAAAATGTTTCAAACAATGGATCTTACCTATAATACAGCTGTTGAAAATGTTTATAACCATCACGGTAAAATTAAATCTGAATTTAAAGAGCATCATTATTCGAAAATAGGAAGAAGTTTTGGCAAGATTACATCTTACCATTGCTACAACAACAAGTTAACCTTTTTGAAGTTTAATGGATCTCCATCTGCGATCGTTTACTGGAGACCACTTAATCTTTAACCTTCAAAAGGTGTACTTAGTTTTATGCAACTCGGGCCGCCCATTGATTTTCCTTTTCTTCCCACCCTACTTGCGTAACTGGGGCAAAAGATCTACTGATAATGCAAGCTCTGTGGAAATAAGAGACTCTTAATCATGTTCTGAATTCATGCCCAGTGTCTCTTGAACAAGGGCGGTTTGACCGGGAGGCAGAATCATTCTACTTCATATGGTTTAATGCGTAAAAGCCACGCTCAGTTCTGCCACCGTCTTTGCCGACCTACAGGGTTTATTTCAAACCTGTGGGTGGGTCCATTCCTCCAAATATCATGGTCACCAACCTAAAGCCAGATATGGTGGTTTTATATTCGAAGACGGTGTCAGGTTGACCCGTTGAGCTCACGGTTCCGTTCGAGACAATATGGAGAAACCCATTCTGTTTAACAATCTAAATACGCTGACCCACTCCGTTGAAGACTTCAAAACAAAAAGGTTTATAGCTGCCGCTCCATTGTGTGAATCCGGTAGCCGTGGGCTCATCATACGGATATGCAAAAAGAAACTTTTAAGATTCTATTTGTTCAGCCTGGTTGGAAAGATGTCAAGACCCTGAAGAAGGAGCTTAGCAATCGGGCTTTAATTTTCCCCAGCTTTAATACCTATCTGGAATGCCCGTTTGAACCCTCTTTGGGAAAACTCTCCCACATTTCCTGCTGACCCCTTCTCAAACACGGAATCCAAACTTTTTTCCGACAACTTGTGTTGTTATCCTTTTAAATACTGGTAAATAAGATAATAATTATCTCTTGCCTTTTGTATGTAATATTGTGACCTGCATCGTGTCTGGGTCTGCCCATACTGTGACTTGGTATTTGTGTGCCACTCTTTTGTGGGTGTTTTTTTTATAAAGATTGATAACATTAATATTTGTAAAAATAATAATCGGGATGAAAGAAAATGAAATTTTTGAGTTAATGTATTGTTTTAATTTAATGAGCCTATTGCATTATACACCTGCCTAAATTATTCTGTGCATTAACTGCATGATAGAGACATTTTACTTAAACAAACTACATTAAGAATGAATGCAACGTGAGTGCGGAATTCCATTTAGATTTTATTAAAAAATAATTATGCACCGCGAAGATGGCATCAGTCTTAACATTCCAAACATTTCCGCCGCTTATTAGGCCCTCACCAGTCAATTTTAATTCCATTTTAGGAATTTAAATGTATTACAAGGCCAGAAAAACAAGAGTCTTACACCTAATTATGGAATTAGGAACGAATGCGCATATTGTAAGTGCCGCATTCCCTTCAGAGATGCATTCCGAATTTTTACACAACTAGTGATGTCTGGTAGGTCTATATGGTTATTACAACGGTAACAACTTAAAACATTAGGCCCTGGGGATTGTCTCTAGAGTATTTATAACGCGTTATTACGCGTTGATGTTACATTGAACATGTTGGTCATCTTTGCATTCCTGATACTTTCCATGAAAACTTTGCCATTTTTGCATCTCACCATGGAGACTTTTTGACTTTTAGACACGTTTCCAACGTAGTCGTCATACATCGCTTTTAAATTGCTTTTCAAATCGATTCACGTATGATCTGACAATCACTGACAATTACGGGGGCGGTAATATCACAAGAAATTACATTCAAAACCAGACTTTACTTGTGGCGTTTAGTTTGTTATAATTAAAACATATGTCGTATCGAATTGTGGTAGACCCAATGACACTAGTTTTTAGAAGTAATATTGCATGGTCATTTTGAAATGAAAAAAAAGAAGATAAAATCAAACCTAGTAGATTGTGTTCAAAAATGACAACTACTACCTACTTCTCAATAATCGATATTTCAATGATATTAGGTCCTAAACGTGAATATCTCCTTTAATTTTGTTAAACTTCCACGCTGAATTATAAAGTCTTCAATAATCTTAAGGTGCCAACGATTAGACTTTTCGCCTGTTATTCGATAATTACTGGTCGGGTCCCTAGTAACACCCACTGGGGGGAGGGCCACAAATCGGAATGTATCATAAAATAAAAACAAGTAGTTTGAATATTTTTCCTGTTCTAATATTTACATATTAATGTCATTAATAATACTCCGACCATTTCCTATAAGCGCCTTTTCCAATTGATTCAAAGCCCTGTTGCCTAGTATCATTTACAAACCTTAACAAATTGTTTGAAAACAGACGTGTCCTTTTAGATGCTTTATTTCTTCAATGTATTTCGAATCCGTTCGTCGGCTCGGAGCAAGGATCCGTGTTTTTAAGTATTTACCGGTACAAACCATAGAAAGTTGCAAGACAAACAGTGATGCCACTACCAAAATTGACATATTAAGATTTTGGTAAATAAGAAAACATACAACTTTTCATTCCACATATATTGTGGAAACGACGCCGTGTAAATTTTTTCCCTTTTTCCGATTTGAAAATTTGTAGCCCCTACTGTGGGTTTTGCCTTGTGGATTCTAATTTATTGCTTGATTGTCGATTTACCCGTTCTCCAGACCCTTTTCATTTCTTTTTTAAATATCTGTATAAAATGTGTAAGATAGTTTTTTGTTAACTGGATATCCTTCACCGAGATAGGTAAAGTAGAGTGGATCAAATTGTTAACTTGTATCTTACCATAACATTTCTTCAAAATAAAAGTCACTTAGATCGTTCTGTTTTGTATTGATAACCGGTATCCAAAAATCTTTTTTTATCAAACATAAACGCCATAAGGCGCTTGAAATAACTTGACGTATCGGATTAGTCGAAGAAAGATTTTAGTTTTTTTATATACGGTTCCTATTTAAACGAAAGTTTCGTCTTATATCAAATCTTGAATATATACTACTCTACTATTATTATAGTCAACCGTATTTCGTATAATTTTGATCTGAAAAACTACCGACATATATAATTCCCGGTATCTATTCCAACTAAGTGACACCCGGTTTGAATTAATGTTGTGAGCATTTATCACTATCATGTATTTAAATTGATATACCTCAAATATGTCATTCAGTACAACTCTTTTTGTTCTACAGGTACTCCAATCACACCAAGACTTTTACCATTTTTACTGTCTTATATCGCAAGTACTTCCTCCACAAAATTATCATTAATCCATTACAGGGAAAGAAGAGGAAAACAACGAGAATGGTTGTTGAGGTACTCTGTGCCGTTTTAATGATCACTATAAATTATAACCTGTAGGCCTATAACAACCCGGACCCTACTTATGAACTAACTACTTAACCACAATACTACACTGAACATATTATGCCCATAATTGGTTTTTCTTTCAATAATATTGCTATTAAAAAAATTGAACAAATAAGAGGGTTTTTTGAGGTATCAAAACTTTGAAGTGAAAATATATACTAATTACTGCTTGTTTGGTGTTTGTTTGGTTTTAGAATTGTTTGTTGTTATAACTTTGAATTTTACGTAACTCGCTGATTGCATCTAGTTTACTTACAATATCAACATTCATCAATTGCAATTCAGCACAGTTGGAAATTGTATTTTGTTACCAATTTTGCACAGCAAACTGTTACGTTAACTACTTCTGGCTGATTGTGTTTTTTAATATTTATCATAAAATACGGGTATTTGTGAAATTAAGGCCATACTCTTTCCCTAGTTGAAGCACTATAGCGAAAATATTAAATTGAGTATTTCGATTAATTATTTTGGTAAGAATACTAACACCCACTGATCTTTGAGTGTTTATACTTGCGCTTGCTATAGCATGGACACACTTTTTGTCAAAAAATTTCGTTATTAATTTATAATCTTCCGGTAATTTTGTTTTCAAATCCGTACATTATGTTCGAGCGAGACTAGATAACTAACTTATTATTTTAGTCTCAGGTTCGAGTTAGTCGGCAAAATTCCAGGGAGTTGTAATGGGAATTGCATTCAATATAGCCATATACTCATGGGAGTATTTAAATAAACACATGTAAATTAACTTCAGGATTACACTGCTTAAACCAGTAGCTGAACCCATTGCGTCTCAGATTTAGTAGTCAAAAATAGAAATGAACGTGTTTATTACGTCTATAATAATCTGAGTGTTAAAAGTCTGAAATTATAGTTACATAATTTTGTGGATTTTAAATATTCACTCATTATTTTCCACATTCAGAGGCGGATTGTCCAGCAGTTAAATTGGATTGCGCCTAAACATTTTTAAATTTATTTCACACACCATTGGTATTGTACTTGATATACAAATTAGGATGCATTCAGAGGCTTGGCTCAAATCGATTGCACATCTGGTTCTTAGTATTCCTTCTACTGACCAATAGGACTAAATTGTAATTCTCTTAATCTCTTAATGACTTTTTCCCATGGGTTTAAATTTATTTATTTCTGTGGTGACTTTGAGATGTGGTATTCTATCCATGGAAACTTTTTTAAAGTTCTCCAATGTGAGACTTTACAAATTTTCCATTGGATCTATCCTGGAAACTTTAAAGGGTCCATGGAGATTTTTTAACACTCTCCAAGGAAACTGTTAAAGTCTCCAATGGTTGTTTCTTGCGATTTTGGAATCTTTCCATGGAAAAAAATAGTGGTGGGTCAGAGCCAAAAATCCGTTTTTTGTGGCGGGACGGAATTTGATAGCACTTTTTCAGTTGCCACCCCATTCCTAGTTTTTGTTTTAATGGATGTCCTAATTATTGTCTGTGAGAACAAGTAAGTTATACAATGTCATATACAAGCAACAAAAAGAAGCAAAGCAAAGGATGTAATGTAAAGTGTTTCCAATTCCAACGCATATTAATATGCTGGTGGGAGGGGAATGATTAGCTCTTAACATATAATTGGTAACACCGGACGTTTGTGTAATTTTTATCAAAGTACTAAGGATATGATTTAAATTTTTAACACTGATATATCGCAACAATCCTACTATTAACTGCAAAGAATGAAAAAAAAAAAGAGGCTCCCCACAATGTCACATCCAAGGGTGTAAAAAAAATTGGTCAATGGGGTGGGGACGGAATATGTGGTGGGACGGAATTTGTCCGTACATACTAATGATAATGTTACGTGTCAAAACTTGGACAAAATTTCTTGAAAATAACTCTTAGTGAAAGTTTACTACATTAAGGTTCAATAATGAGATAGTTCATCAAGTAATGATCATTGCTTTTTAAAAAACAAAACACCTTTACCATGGTTAACACGTATATTTGAATTTTGAAAATTTTTCGTATATTTTTGACAGGAACTACTAAAAAATTACAATGGTTGAAACTTGCAAGATGTCTGTTAGTTTTTATGTATTATCTAATATCCTTACTTACCATTTATGGGCTATTATGGCTAAGACAAATCATAAAAACCAAACCAATAAGTCTATCAAATTCATTTAAGCAGTTGGTTTAGACTGATAATAGGACCCAAATTTGATGGTAATCCATATATATTAAAAGGTAAATTTTGTTCTTAGTCTAGAAACATGCATTTAATTAGCTTTAATCAAGGCCTAAATACAAACATTCGATTAGAACAGTTCACGTTAACACGGTGAAATGTAGTTTTCACATCACCCAATTAGACAACTTAATTTTCGGTTTACATGTGTAACTTTTAAAAGTGGATAATATAAGTGTCCCACATTGCCTCTCAGGAAATGACACATGGAATGATTCAGTTTAGGAAATTGTGGATACTGACCATTGACCTCTGTCCAACTGGAATGGGAGGTGGAATCTTTCCAAGAACATACTGAGGGTTCTACGTGCATTAGTTCTGGTTCCTCGGGCCACTTCCAGTACCCCCCGACTGGGCCATGGCCTTAACTTTGGTTATTGGTACCAATAATCTCAACCACCACACTGGAAAAAAACTTATTGTCATAAAGTTCTGGACCCAATCCCCTGTAGCCCAGTCAATTTTCTTGAATACTGCAGAAGAGAAGTTCCTGATGTGCCAGGCATATCTTGATCACATTGGGGTCTACATCATCACCATACATTGAGTGCGCCATGGTTTGTCAGTATCGGTTTCTCACTGACTTTGTTGGTATAGACTGAAGAGCCACGTGTTACTCTCAATATCGATGACCCTATCCATCAAAGTGCACAATTTGCGTTCCTGGTGCTTGGGAATTGTTCAGGGATCACATGCTGAGAATCATTGATAACCTCTCTGCTACAAAAGAATGTTTTATCTTTTGCACTCGTTTTTATTGGCCATAGTCCTTGCATTGACCTGCTGCCTTGACATCACGTTATGGTGGATTTCCCCCCTATACCATCCCGGGCCTTGCCAGGATGTCTTCAAGAAACCCATGTGATAGGGAGATCTAGTGGATAGTGTTGGCAAGCAAATAGAACAAATTTGTGCTTCTGACTGGGGCAGCACAGCCTCGTGACCGCAAAAATGCACAGCAGTGATATCAGGCTTGAATATGCATCTTTTCTTCAATCAAGCGATGGTTGAAATGCAGCGCTGATATCTTTTCATGAGAAAGGTTGTCATTATGACACAGAAGCTGTTGCACTTCACCCACCCTCCTTCCCATTTTCACATCGCCATACATACACAACAGTGTACAAAGCAAAACTTTGGTGTCTCAAGTAAGCCGACTGAATTTCTTCTCTGTACAGTTAGTATAGTTTTCCACTAAAGTCAAACCTTGAACACAACTTCAGAACTCCCAGGAGTGACGCCTCAATTGGGTCAACTCTTGGTGTTGTCCTGAAACCGGCTGTATTGTGACGATTTGATTCACTGATTTGTTGATTAGTTATTGTGCGACTTCTTCACATTCCACATTTGAGTCTTTGTGGGGTACTTCTGCTTCGGACCTGTAACCCATTGATAGGATGTAATTTCTTCTCTCTCTCTTACAATGCTGGCTCATCATGTTTAAAAAAAGTCATGCCGCTACCTCGTCTGCACAGGTTTCATTTACACTGCTTCGCAAGGGGTCACAGAGCAAACGCTGCAGTGAGCTTTACACCATCTTTCTTTCTTTCTGCAAATCAGGGTAGTTGATGGCCTGCTAGGAGGCATTTCTAGATGCGCACAGACCTCACATGGTGCATGTGGTTTCCACCATCTCATTTTTTAACTGATTTACTTCACGAGTTTTGACAAAGCTGCGGAGGGCGCCATATGAATACAGTAAACTTTTTGTCATCGGCCACATTTTCTTTTACGTCAAGATTGATTAAGACCTACAATCTCCTGATGTGCCAAAGCAGATATGTCGTGGGTGAAGATTTTGCTTCCATCTTATTCTTCCCAATGCTCACAGAGTCCTTCCTACCCGGCGATGTGTATGAATGTTTGGCGCTTGAGGAAATTGAGAACCCAGTCCTTTTTGGAAATCGGTCAATTGCTGTCCGCCCCCTTGTTGTCGACAAGTACGCGTCTTACGCCAGAGAACACCCTCCCCTTAAGGAAGGACTGAGGGATCTGACAACAGAAGAACACCTTGGGAGTCGTTTAGGAGTCTCCTTTGGTAGTGCCCGTTTTGGCTCGGCTTACACTCCTACCAGTGCTTTGCCTTGTTGAAAAGTTCCCCTTATCGTTTTTAGGCGTCTGTGTTGGATCCTTCTTTCTATCCCTATCCTTTTCATGTCTGCTTGGTATCCTGCTGGGTTGTTGGCTTTCTTCTGGGTCGCTGATCCCTCTTTCTGTTTCCTCTCTTTCCCATTCTAACGCTTCTTCACCCATCTTCATTTTTTCTTGGCTATGTAAACCGTGTACCTGACTGTAAAGACTCGTTTGCTTTGGTGAGTTCTAGGATTTTCCATTGTAACACAACATGTTCAACCAAAATTTAGAAAAAGGAAAAAGAATAAATATATGGATTTATTTACAACACAACTACATTATTTTGATATTCATCTACACTTCATAGAATGAATAACGCACAATAGGCCAAAGGAAAAAATGAAGTTTTGTCTCCGAACCATTTGGCTAAAACCTCTAAGTGTGCTAGCTAAAACCAACCCGATTTTTTAAAATTATTTTTATACATTTATTTGGGACTTTGCTGTGATTTTGTTTTTGTTTAGTTTAAAAATCAATATTCTTTTAAAATTTTTGAATATTTTTCTGACAAAAAAAAACCTGAGAAAAAATGCGGTCATTTTCAGAGAGACAAATTGACAAATTAAAAAAACAAAACCTTTTTTGTTTTTGGCCTCAAATATTAAAACAAATAATTACGAACGCTACCAGGAAATAGGGGCAAATTTTAATTATTCCTTGAGGTTATTAGTTCTTTTCTTAAAGTTAATGTCCATCCTGTTATTCTTGGGATTTCCTTCATTTGCATCAATTAGAGTATATCCTTTTGTTTCCAAATGGAATAAACCCATACAAAGGGATATGTTCGGGAACTGGAAATTTCCGCCATAAAGAGTCTGATTAAATAACAAAAACCACATTTCGCGCTACATAGGGGATAGCTAATAATAATTAATACGAATAAATATTAATAAATAAAAAATAATTACAAATAAGTACAAAAACATTATAATAATAAAATTAATAGTCCTGTTCTTATAGCACATCACTGCTACAAGTTTCCAAATCACTTGGGGGCCAGTATTTTATCGCTGCACAGAAAGCATCAGGATTAGACTCATCATCTTGGCACAACTGGCCATCAGCACAGCCTTTGACATTTAAATGTGACCTCCCCCATAACATCTACTCATTTGCGTGGGTCGACAATGGTCACAGGAGATTAAGTATCTTGCCCAAAGACACAAACAACATGGACCATAGTGGGCTCCAACCTCACAAAGTTTGGAATTATGAGTCGGGTGCTCTATGTCCACAGATCACACATGCGCTCTATCCAAAACTTTCATAGCGTCCTGGCATAGGAATCAAATTCATGTCTAACAATAGATTATGTACGTGGCTACCAAAAGTTTGTAATTCACTTCATTTCACGATTGCATTAATGTTAGCCAATTATCCATGGTTCATCAATATTGTTCATGTTATAAAAATTTAAAGTAATGGTAGAAAGATAAAGAAAAACTTAACCAAATGGAAGGAGCAGTGGGATTTCAATCACAGCACTTGAGCACAGCAGTTAAAGGCAAGGTGGTGATCGCGAGTTGACCTATTGTCCCCCCAAAACGTGACCACATGGCATCCTTGAGCATGCCAAGACACCAGTTTACATACTTTTTACATAATACAGATATATGAACTTGCATTTTGTAATATGGTGTTAGCTAATGTTCCTGAACAGTTTTACTCGATCACCCCGATTTTATCAGTTGAATTGTCCAGTGGAAC
>JAMKCH010076295.1:0-16110 GCA_023653785.1 Ophioderma brevispina
ATTGGTCGACCAAAATGGGGCACATTTTCGCTCATAACTTCCAAACCAAACATCCTTTGGCTCTAAGATTTCACAGGGTAAATGAGAAAAATAGTAGCTTTCTTCTGATACCAAAATGTTGACCACTTCCGGTAAAATCTGGGGCTTCTGGGGACGAGGCTATTAGCGATCGGGCCATGGACCTTTAAATGTTTACTTACCAATGTAGGCCCCCAAAGGTCAGCGTCTATTGCATTCAATTTGGCTTGACCTTATTTCCCCCTACTTTGCTTTGTTAAGCATGCATTTGAGACACTCAAATCTATGCTACAAATGACCATATTACAAATGTCTGCGAGCTCCTGTGCTATCACTAATCTTTTGGAACCACCTGCCTTTTAAACAGCATTTCTGATTTCATATAGTATTTTCAACCAGTTGAAATGCAGCTTTCAAATATTTAAGTTGTAGCCCTTTTCAGCCCTACCATTATTCTTACCATGTTGTCCATTGGCTCATCAAATCACATAAGATCCATTGTGATCAATTGGCAGGTCAAACTCATGGACTTAAAATGGCACAGGTACATTTTCAACAAAATATTAAATCTCTTTAATTTGCTATCAACTGAAAGTCTAGGACCTTGGAAGAATACAGGGTGTATAAAAAATGCACATGGAATACTCCTGACCATGAACTCAATATGTTAATGCAACTGTAAATTTTCTAACATAATCGTAATAGTCATTCTTTACACTGATGTGCATAATCTGAAAAAATGAAAGAAATCGCTTGAAACTGAAGCAGATATGAACAGTTTTGTACACCACCTTATTTTTCTCCCATTCGAATGAAGGTTACACAGGACATTTTGTGTAAATTAATAGATACCTTACTCATATTGGTGAATGACATTCTTCCTAAAAGTGGTTTATGTGGCACTGCTGTTAAAGTAATAACAAAATATATTTTTTTCTTTTCAAAACAATAATAATATAAAGCCTGTAAGTTTTTTTCAACAATTGTTTGCATAAAATATTGCAAAATGAAATGGCCCAGAGAAAACTTTCATTGGATAAACAGCATGTTTAAACAGATTTGAAACAGATTTTGGTTGAGAGTTCTTTGCATAAAATATTGCACAAAATTAACTTGATTAGATGAAACATTATTGATCAATGATATCTTTTACAAGTCCACAGAAAGTCATTCCAGTTCAGTTTCGAAACTTATAAACGTTATGTATAATGGGCTTCTTGAGTATGCACAAGAATTAGGACAATAATGTTCTGGTTGCATTATTTTCTTCATGAAGTTTCCTTCACATTGATTTCTGCCTGTGAATTTTGTGATGTGAATTATGTCTTCAAAGTATAGTTATTCCAGCTTATGACAATAAATAGACCGATCTACTTGACACGCTTGAAGCTAAAAAATAGTTTATCTCTGGCAAGGGATCATTGACCTTTTGATTTTACAAAATGTTTAAAATTTAATACTCTGACCATTTAAATAATGATTCACCTCTGATTATCTGCATTTTACTCTTGTGAAGCAAGGCTTGTGTAAATCCCATTGTAATGGGTAAATATGGATCAGCCTAGACAATCTATCATATCTACCTCATTTCTTCATTTCTTGATCACATTCCTTCATTTTTCGCATAGAACGTTAGAAGATATATAGATTATGAAAACGTCAACTGCATAATGGTTGTGTAAACGGCTAAGGTCATTTTTCCTGCCACAGTTTTAATATACACAAGGTACAATCATTTAATGCAACAAAAATCATACATACCATAAAAGCTCATAAACATAGGAGCCCTCAACATGAGCCTTGTGGGCCTGCACCACACTAACATTTTTAATCTAAAGCGTTGTTTTTGAGGATAAGGATGCATGCATGAATTACACAGCTTTTGGAGGTGACTTTTTGGAGGTTCACCGTTTTCAACCCTTACCTTCCTTATAATAGGTTTATCTGGATGGTTATGAGATACAATCGTCACATGCACACTGAGTAAATTGGTAAAGCATTCCCACTACAAGTGACAAACATGAGTGATGTTGAAAGCCTATGGTCCCAATTCAAAACTAAACTGTTTGAAACTAATGGAACTTACTTCCATCCAAATTAGTTTCCAGAAGAACAAGCTGCCTGGATTCATAAAAGTCCAGAGCATTTTACAGCGGAAGCAGCGGGCCTTCAACCGAGCAAAAGCCAAAGTGAGGCTGACTGGGTTTCCTTTAGAGAAATTAAGAAAGAACTCACACAAGGAGACGAAAATGCTTAATACAGCTATATCAGAAATTTCTGGTGGAGTCTAAGAAAAATTTCTGGTCCTTTGTCAAAAAGTAAGAGATGCCATCTGGTCAGACCTGACCCTGAAAGACAGGGTGTGTTGATCGCTGAAAAATATAAAAAAGGCGAAATCTTACACAACAAATTTCAAATCTGTTTTCACAAGGAAGACATGGAGTCCATCCCAGACCTTCAACCAGCAAATTCCCTCCACTTCCTGATATCCCATCTCCACTGAAAGGAATTGAGAAATTAATTAAAAACACCAAGCCCAACAAAGCCACATGGCCTGATAACTTCCACCTCGGGTCTTGAAATAGTTTGCCATTGAATTAGCGCCTATTCTGTCAATCATATATCAAGCTTCTCTCAACACAGTCCACTTGCCAGATGACTGGAAAATGGCTTAATTTTCACCCATATTACCCGGCTATCGCACAAAAGCATGTTTATCGCCCTGTTCTTTAAGTTTCGGTTCATGTAAAATCTTAGAACATGTAGGTTCCATTCACCATATAATGAACATTTGACAACCATAAATATAATTAGGCCTGTTTCACAGTAATGTGCCAACGTTTTGAGTTTTCACTTAAAACCATATAGGATTTTTTACCGGAAGGTGATACAGAGTCACTTTGTGTGTTTTTTACCTTAGTCCCTACTACAATCTTAGCCAAAAGTTTTGGAACACTTTTATAGGCCTACTTCACAATTCCCCCCTCTCCCCCCTACAATGTTTAATCCTGAACTTTTGTTCTTGCCACCCTCGAACCCAACAGTGATTGGTGGGGATAGGGACGGGTGCATAGATAGAGAATGCTCCAAGCCTCCCAACCCAATTTGACATGATTTCCTATATATCTTTTTAAGAGACATGCGTGCAAATAATCGGGGCCAAAAGAGCAGTCGTGTTCCAACACATTTTGGCTAAGATTGTGTCTGCGAGTGGAAAAAATCATGCTATTTTACATTTGTCCTCATCACTTCTTAATTATGAACAGCTATTACAACGAAATTCAGGTGCACATAAATAAACATACTGGCTTAATGTCATTGCATGGAAAATGAAATAGCGGTCACCTTAGGGAGTGTTCATACATGTACCGTAAGCATAATTTGGGCTCAAAGTCTTCCATATAGACAGGAAAAGGCTCTGAATTTAATAGGTGTTAATACTAAATTGAAAAATATAAATAGTAAAGATAATCAATAAACTTCCACGAGGTTACAGGAGCAATATATTGCACGTGATTACTCATATAAGCAAAAAACTCCAAGACATTGCTGGCGCACCTTCTGCATTTGGTATAATGAATATAGGCCATGAATTAACAGTAGTGGACTTCTTTGGAGAGATGATGCTGAGATGATGATGATGATGAGGATGATGATGATGATGATGATGATTATTATGATTAGGATTATGATGTTACTATTACGCGACGACGACGACTATTACAGTTTTCTTTCCACTCTCAACTTTCCCTGACCCTCTTCCTCTTTACAACCGAGTTGGGGCTGTATATGTGATGGTGTTTCCCAACTAATAGTTATTTCTTAACTAAATATTAAATAAATAAAATTTAAGTAGACACGTTCACTAGAAAAAACATGAAAATTTTTAACATGTTCAATAACGTTTTCATTAGGGTTATCGCTTGTAATGTGATACATCTGTCAGCTTTCCATTTTAAATGAAATAACCGAATTCCAAATGGCTGGGGGGTAGGACTTGCTTTCGAACCGCAAACTTCCGCTTATAAGCGAATCTTTGCCTCTACGCAATTCGCTCTTACTATTGTTGATTATGACGCTGACGACGACGAGACGACACGATGATGATGATGATGATGATGGAGATGATTATTAAAGTTCATCTCCAACACGCCAAATAATTGGGTATGGCTCTACCAGTTTTACTGAAACAGATGTAAACAACCCATTGTTAATATGTAAAAGTTGATCCTTTATCAACCGATTTGATAATTTCACCTTGTCCATGACATCGATATCCACGGTAAATTCTATTGTTCAGAATAATTATCTCTGAAAATTGTTCTTTAATTAACCAAATCAAACGCTACACCACGGCAAACCCTATGAAAAAGATCATGACTACTGTTAGACTCTATTGTTAATATGGTGTATCGTGGCCTCATCATTGATTTACGTGGTAGGATTTGTTTACCGTTCGTCGATTCATTGATTTAAACATATTTTTAGGTTTGAACGAATGATCAGTATGCAGGCGCGATTTGGCTTAGAGCACAGTCTCGCTTGCAGCGGTAGTTTCGCGGTTCGAAATCAGTCCTTCCCTTTCAATTCGGTTATTTTCGTTTGAAATTTAAAATTTAACCTATGTATCAAATAAAGCGCATAACCCTATATGAAACGTATTCAATATTTAAAATCCTTTAATTTTTCAAGTTAGCTATATATCGAAAAATTTTTTGTTGTGAATTTACACTATGAACTAAATATTAAGTTGTTAACCACAAAATAAGACACTTTGTGCCGCGGAAAGCACACTGGCTATATTGCATACAATTGCTTTTAAACCCTTGAATGTAGCTTAAAACGCATGAAAGTATGGCCTATGCCGATAAAAAGTGACCATTCCCCTAAGTAAGGGCAGGTGAGGAAGTGTAAGGTGATACTCAGATAAACATCTATTTGTACCTATATTGTGTACAAGTTTCGTTTCAATATCGATTATCAATTGAAATGACAGCAATGAAAGTTTAAGCATGAATCATCTTTCTATAGTACGCCTCCAATCTTAGCCAAAAGTGTTGAACACTTTTATAGGCCTACTTTCAATTCCCCCCTCTCCCCCCTGGACATGTTGAATCCTGAAATTTTGTTCGTGCCACCCTAAGAACCCAACTTGATTGGTGGGATATGGGAAGGGGTGCATGGATAGAGAATGCTCCAAGCCCCCACCCAAGTTTGACATGGATTTCCTATATATCTTTTTAAGAGAACTGCGGCAAATAATCGGGCAAAAAGAGCAGTCGTGTTCCACACATTTTGGCTAAGATTGTAGAACCTACCTCCCATAACCTAAACCAACTTATTGGTGCTTGTATTTCAGGAGACGGCCCCCCACAAATGGTCAAAATTTTGACTGATATGGCGTCACCAAAAATACATGCCCTTTCTGATTTTTCAGCAGCCATATTAGCTATGTAGACCTGTCAATTTTTACTTTGAGTTCCTTTTAGGCACCTAGTGACACTTTATTACCATGTTAAATAAAGTGTAGCAAGTGCTCAAAAACTTCTATGGGAGCAATCAAAATTGAGTTGTTGGACGTGACATTTTTCCGTTCACATTGAATACCATTTTATGCAATGTACACTGACACTCCTGTGGTGGCTATCTGTGCATTTATTATTGTATCATTTACCAAGACAATCCCTCATGATAATGCCACACAAAATATATGTGACTGGTCCTTGAATTATGCAGATATGGTTAATCAAATCTTTTTCACATTTTTCCGTTCACAATTTGTCACGTCCAACATTTTTTGCAGAAGCCATGTGTCTTTATGAGTAAGTTCTATGTTTGGTGTTATTATTTCTGAGAGCACTTTCAATGTACTAGTAAATTGTACTAAAAGTTTGACAACCACTGTAAAATGGCTTAGCTCTATCAACATTAAATTTTCCTTTCACACCAGTCACGTCCAACACATTGTCACGTCCAACACACCAAGTTGCATATCTCAACAACTAGAGGTCTTCAACTTAAATTTTCTTTATGATTCGAGTTGTTCCATGGGTTTGTGAATTACCAACTTCCTTTGAGGTGCGATCATTTTAGTAAATTTTCAAAAAAATGCCCTTTTCACATTATCAATTTGGTCAAGTCCACGCAAGCTTCAATCAGCCAACCATGCACATCTAAACAGCTGTGGAATATTGGAAGGGTGAAGATAAACAAAGCATTCACAGGGGAATTTAGTAGTGTTTCATCTTTATAGAAGCTTAAATCAGTTTTTTATTTAATAAATGTCAATAAGATAAGATTTTAAGTCTAAATTCTGTTCACATGTCACGTCCAACCCTTTGGCCAATAAAGCTTAATTATCTGCTAACTCAGTGGTTGAGATTTGCTTGCATTCATTACAACGTGCTAAGCCTACAACTATCATTCATGAAACATCACTCTGCTCTGTTGCGTTTTTGATTTTTAAATAAAACTTTTTCTAGTCCAAGAACCTGTTTTTTGGATAAAATATAAGCCAAAAATGTCAAGAAATTGCAAAATTCAAGCGTCAATGTTTTCAATATTTCAGCTGGTATTGCCTGAAGTTGCATACTTTACATTATGATGAAGAAAAGTCTAATTTCTTTTTTTGGCCAAAATAAATCTAATTTCCATTAAGACTATTTCATTTTTTACAAAAATGGCTCAGTTTTCAAACTCCTGATTAAAAAAATAATAAAGGAGGAAAGAGATTTTCATGTGTGCTTTCTCTTTTTTCGCAAAGGAAAGAGATGGCAAAACGTGAAGCAAATAGTGGAATGGGACGTCGGAGGATGAGGGATGAAATTTTGATGTAGGTGGTGGACGGTAGGGGAAAAGGACATGAGCGTGTTAGTGGAGTGGGGACGGGGGAATGGCGTCGAGTGTTAGTGTACGAGGTGATAGGGTAGGTTGGTGAGGGTGGGAGGAGGGAGAAAGGGGGGAGGGCGAGGTTGTGGGTGGGAACGTGTGGCGTGGGGTATAGGTGGTGTGGGAGTAAATGGCGTGGAGGGTGGATTTTTGGGTTATTTAGGGTTGGGTGTTAGAAGATGCATAGAGAGTCATAATGCATGGGAATGGGGTGAGGACGGGGTACGATGGGTTTTAAGGGGGTGGTTGGAGCTTTAGGTGAATGGTGGTCGGAATTAGTGAGGGGAGGTGGAGGATTAGATAGGGGATGGGGAAGAAGGGGGGTGGGGAGAAGTGGAGGGGAGGGAGGAGGAGTTAGGAGAGGTGATTGGTGGCAAAGTGAGAGTAAGAGGTAGAATAGTTTTTGCGTAGAGTAAGGGTATGTAGTGTTAATATATGGAAAAGGGGAAGGATGGAACAGGTACGACGTATGGTGGAGAGGAAGAGCGGCTTAAAGGGTTAGCTTTGAATAGGATAACGGAGGGTTTGAGAGTGAGTAGGGTGTGGTAGATAATGATATAAGTGGAGCTTAGATATCTGGTGTGGGGGTTGTGCATGGGGGGGCAGTAGAAGGAAGGGTAAGTAGTAGGGTCAGGGTGGAGAGATATGGTAGGAGTGGGGAGGTGGGTGTATCGAGCTTGAGTATGGGTGTGTGGGTGGGTATTGATGTGTATGTGTAAAGTTGTGGGGGGTGGGGGTGGAGTGTTAGAGGAGTGAGATGGGATTGGGGGGGGGGAGACGCTGGCGGGGGTGGGGGGGCGGTAAGATTAAGTAGAGTGGAGGAACGAAGTGGAAGTGTCTGCGGAAGTGGTAAAAATTAGGATGACGGATGGGGTAGGTGTGGGTTAGGTGTAGAGTGAGTTTGTTACGATAAAGGGGGATATGATTTGGGGTCGGTACTGTTCTTCGGGATCTGAGTGAGGAGTGGGCGGGTGTTTATGGGCGATGGGGTAGAGGATAGGGTGGGGTGGGTGTGGGGGAGTGTGTGAGGAACACAAGTGTGGAGATTAGATTTGTCTTGCTAGGGTGGTGGTGAGTGGGGGAAGAGACCGGAAGGGAAGAAGGAGACAGAGAGTGCAGGGTCGTTGTGGATGTGGGTGGAGGTGGGAGGAATGGAGGTGTTTCGAGATTGTGGGTTGGGAGTTGATAAATGAGAGAAGTGAGCGGGGGAATTGTAGATGGGGATGTAGGGTTGAATTTGGCTTGAGGGGATGAAGGGTAAGGTTTCAGAGGGCAGGTTGAACGGTGGGTGAGATGGGGTTTGGGAAGGTGGATTTCCGTGCGGTTAGGGAGGAGGAAGAGCTGTAGAGTGCTAGCTGTATGGTTGGTAGTAGGTGGGTGTTTGATAGGCTGGGGGTGTGGGATAGGTGCAGGTTTGGGGGTGCGTGAGGGAGGGGTGTAGATAGGGAGGTAGGAAGTGGTGGTGTAGAGGGTGATGGGCGGAGAGAGTGAGTGGGGAGGAACAGATTGCGAGTTTTGTGGGGGTGTTTGGAATGTGGAAGGAGGATAATTTAAGAGATCGATCGCGTGCGTATGATTGGAGATTCGATAGAGGATGTAAGTGTGAATGTAAGTGGGTGGGAGGAGATGGTGGGGTGAGGTTATTTTTCTTTGAGGGTGTGCGGTGATATAAGTTGGGGTAATGGGGGGAGGTGTGGGAGTGAGGGAGCGGGGACAGAGATACTAAGAACTAGGTGTTGGTTATAGAGTATGAGGGAAGGGATGGTGTGAATGGGGGAATAAATTAGTGGAGGAAGAGGGGATAGATGAAGAGTAGAGGGGGAGAAATGATGGGAGTACGAGTGGAGGTAATTGATTGGGCGCGGTAGTAATTAGGTGGGGTTGGGGGTAGATGGGGGGAGGGAATTCTATTTTAGTTGGGGGGGGGAAGGTGCAGGGGGGTAGGGGGGGTGTCGGGGTGCCTAGGAGGCAGGTAGATGTTACGTAAGGGTTGAGGATATGGGGGGGGGAGGATGGGTTCGGTTATGATATGATGAGGGGTGGCGTCGGTTTGATGAGCGGGGTGGTTAGTCTGGGGGGAAGGGATGTGTTCAGATCTGTAGGGGGGGGGTAACAGTTTGGAAAGAGCTTAATGGGAAAGAATTTGGAGATGAGAGAATTGTATCGTAAATTGTGGGGTATTAGAGGGGAAGGGGTGGGGGGGAAATGTGGGGTTGATAGGGCGGAATATTGAAGGATGGGGGTGTGGTTAGGCTTGAGGGGAAGTTTGGTGAGTGGATTGTAGGCGGTTAGGGGTATGTGTTCGGGGTTGAGGAGGGGGCGCGTAGGTGGTGATCGTTTGGTAGTTGAATGTGCGGGAATTTGGAGACTAGGTGGGTGTGGGCGAAGGGCGTTGAGGGTGTGGAGGTTAAAGGATTATTGGTGTAGGTAATTAGGTGGGGGTGAGGAAGAATTACTGGCGGTGCGGGTGGATGATGGCGGAGGAAAATAGGGATGAGGTTGAGGTAATGGTGAGGTCAGGGGTTGTGCTCGGGTAGGTGATGAAACTCGGTTAGAGTAGAAAGAGAGGAGGAGATGTAGGAATCCTTAAATTTCTAGTCCCTTTACACATTAGAAAACAAATAATGGACAAAGCTTGACACTTGCATTTTGAAAAAATGACCCCCAGGGTGACAAAAAGTTGGCAATACTGTTAAACGGGCCATTAAACAACCACAACACATGGCTTCAAGCATGCCCATTCTTGCGAACTCACTAATCCAAACCACCACGACTTTACCACCTCCTCAATAAACTTAACCAGTCTGATTGTTATTATCATGGATTTTTCGACTGTGTTCCTCACAAACGTTTATTGCTCAAATTAGATCAATATGGTCAATAGGTGGTAGGTCACGGAATGTTTGTCCATGGATTCCCTTAGGGACGCAAACAGCGTATTGTTGTTGGAGGGGAACATTCAAACTGGACCAGCGTGGACTCGGGCATCCCCCAGGGGACGTTACTGGGTCCCTTACATTTTTAGCGTATATACAATGACCTCCAGATGACTGCACTGTACAGTGCGTCTTTTGTCAGACGACGTCATTTATAACAACATCAATAGTACCCGTGATGCAGAGTTTACTCCCAAAAGATCTAGAGACTCTTTCAGCTTGGGAGAAACGCTGGCAAATGATTTCAACCCGACAAATGCTATATTCTCCGTATACCATCTTCTAAATCTCCAATCATATCCACCTACACTCGGGGCAACGCCGTCACTCCAGAAACACAACTCACACCTACCTTGGTGTCCGACATCCAACCAGATTGAAATGGAATACCCACATCAATAGAATCTCATCATCTGCCAGCCAAACTTTAGATTTGTGCGCACAACCTCCCACGAAACTCAAGCCCAGCTTACAACTTGGTGCGCCCATGGTGTTGAAACTGCTTCGCGTAATGGGATCCTTCCAAACGACACACACTGAAATCGAAAAAATCCAAGGCGACTGCAAGAATGGTATCCAATAATTATATTGGGAGTAGTGTGTCAGAAACTCGTCATAACTCCGAGGGGAGACCTTAGCTACCAGGAGGAAAGCACACAGATTGAACATCCTGTCACAAGCCATAGGGGGCACCTAAGCATACCGGTGCAAATTTACCTTCATCCTGCTTCAAAGGGGAACTCGTTTCTAAAGCAACAACTTCATCGAACCTTCCTCACGCCTTGATTGCATACGTTTCCTTCATACCTCGAACAATTAGAGTTGGAATAATTTACCAGAACACATATCTTCAATAACAGAACCAGACCAATTTAAATCAGCTGTGTCAAATTCCTTCAAGAGGCCCATCAGCCCAAGACAAAGTCGTCACAAGCATTGCGCACACCAGTTCCTGCACGGTATGTCCCACCCAGGTATGTTGTGGCAGTATCCAATTAGAAGTAAAGTGGAGTGAAAGCTTACTACTGTTTGAATAGGAAGATCAATTATATCTGAACAGTGCAGCCTAATCCTTTACAAATCAATTCCAACTTCTTATATGATTTGTTGCATGTTTGATATTCTCTCAATCACCTTCATAATTTTTAATCCATCATGTCAAAGCTGGAAGAATTTTCCGAAATTATATTTATCTCCATACTCCAATGCAAAGTTTCACTCCCGATTTGGGGAGTAAAGTTGCAATACTGGAGCAATACCCGGCTGTGCGACCGACTCAATTCCCAAAATGTGAGCCGATCCCGATCTTGCGGTTTTGTGTTATGAGCAATTGTATCATTTCCACGGTCCCATAGGCTTACTGTGCTGTAGATTCTTTCTGGTTACGGACATAAAATCCAAATTGAAATTTCTTACATTATGAGACCGAATTTGCCCGTAAGATTGGGCACACTGGAATTACTAAGGCTAATGGTTCAATGATATAAAATTAAAAAGCCCACGCAAAACCTTTTGAGGTTTAATAAGTATACATAGTTGTCTACCTAAAAAAATATCTAAACTTCACCCGGCGATGCAAAATAAAATTCCTCTGCTTTTTCCATCGCCAGGGCAATTTTAGATGTGAAATCATATTCGAGATGGAAGATCATAAATTCAGCGTCGCTCAGGAACCCGTGGGCAGGCTTCGAATTACCCAGTGCACACATGCACAGGTGCATGTAGCTTTCTCTCTGTGCGGTAACATTTTATATCCTGCATGCACGTGGCATGTAAATTTAAAACTTTGTGATTTCATAAAATATGCAATTTTAGCTTATTTTCTAGAATTAGAAGTCAGGAAATTGCTGAATTATAAAATTTGAGCCAACTGCAAGTGGTTAAATGTACCAGAGTTTGATATGAATAAGGTTAGCAGTAGCACCAATCCTGTTTACATTAGCCTGTGCATGTAACGTTTACATTGTGCATGTACATTTTGAGTTTACATGACCAGTGCATTAATTCTAAATTGTAATTCGGTAAGCCTCCCGTGGGGGTGGGGGGGTACTCAGTGGAAAGGTTAGGTACATATGTGCCACCGATTTGGGTCACATTTTCACGCCTTCTATAACAATGGGCATTTTTCCCACCATGCCTACTAAAAGATGGGTCACTTTTCGAGGTCATTGACTATAAAATGGGTCCATTTTTGCAATTTTGGTCGCATTTTACTATGAACATGGGTCGATTTTTTCCGATTTTCGCCTAAAACACAATGAAAATCATTGATTTCTCTGATTTTTGGAAGAGTTACATGAAATGGGCCGAATTTTTGCTAATTTTACTATGAAAATGGTGCGAAATTTTCAAATCCAACTATATAAATGGGTCCATTTTTGCAATGTTGGGTCGCATTGAACTATGAAAATGGGGCGCTTTTTCAGTCATTTTCGCTAAATCACAACAATGAAAATCATTGATTTTCTGATTTTTTTTTGGAAGAAAGTTAATTGGAAACTGGGCCCGAACCGATTTGCTAAGATACTATTGAAAATTGGTGCGAAATTTCAAAGCAACTTATAAATGGGTCGAAATTTCGGAGGAACAAACTATATATTCAATGGATATATTTTGTACAATTGGTCAATATAAACATGGGGCGATTTTTTACCCGGTGGACGCCATTCAGTACCATTTTGGGTCGAGTTACCCCCCCCCCCCCCGGGTCATCAGGAAATTACTTTTTAACTTTGAGTTAAATGAAATGAGGAGTTCCATCTCTAACTAAGGTTCATAAAATAATTATGAATTCCAACCATATAGATTTTCGCCTTCAACTCCAGAAAGCAATTGGTTGAAAGCCTAAGGGGGGGAGTTTGAATGGAACTCTGAAACAAATGAAAACATGTGGAGTGACTCTCTTGCGTACATTGTATGCAAGTGTGAATGCAGGCGAAAAGCCTAACAGAAAAACCATTGCGCAGTCAGAACAGACACAAAGCTCAGATGGCGGCACACGCCTTGTGTCTATTGTATGTATACAGTATTTTGCTTGAAATTGATACCTAAATTACTGGTGTTATTCCAAAAATAAATTATGGGACATAAAAAATCACAAAAATACCTTTATCCGTAAATCTGATATTTCACAAAAAGTCATTATTTTTTAAATATCACCAGATGTCGGTGATCCACAGAGGATCGTGTTCATCATTTGCATCGGTGAATACACCAATATGTCCATACTGGTTGGTATTAGCGTCTAATTTGAGTAGAAGGAAGGAATGTTTTTAGAGGCTATAGGCCGGCTTATAGATTAAACGCACGAAACGGCCTCAGTGCGCCCATTGGATTACACGCTTTTATTTTTCCGTTAGAGTGTAAATGTTCGATCACGGAATAAAGCGTGTAATCCAGCGGGCGCAGTGAGCCCGTTTCGTTTCCATCAACCGAAATATAAGCCCTATAGCCGGGAGCGGACCTATGTCACAGAGCTTCACTTCGGTGAAAACAAACCAGGTAATCCCCGTATCGCGGTGAAACAAAGTGCGCAAAAACAAAAAGTACATCACTGCATGGTCAAGACAACTGACCCTAGTGCTTATCAAATGTTTTATGTTACACCATTTTTTGCTAAGCATATTTTTGTTTGCCAAGCCTGGAGGTCTGCTTCCGGCTATTAAAGTGACAAAGATTTTCGATATCAGTGTGGCCTAAAAATATAAAAAATCGAAGTTACTGATTTTTTGCCCTAAAAGCTTTCCATCAAAAATAATCCCCATCTGAAAGGAATTATAATCTGGAAAATGTTTCTTTGGGGACAAAAATTATAAATTTCTAATTTTGAAAATTGAATTTTGGGTTTTAAGCTTATAATTGTGTTAAGTACCTTACTGTTACACGCCAACTTTTTTTTCAGTTTAATAATAATTTCCATTTAATTCGTAAAACAATTTGACTCTGTTCAAAGAATTGATTGTCTATTTATGCTAGAAGCCTGCTCTTAAGATAAAACCAGTTACAGCCCTATGGATTAGTATTATGAGAGTTACGGTCGAAAACCTTCAGCTAGGGGGGGTAGCGGGGGATCGGCGGGGGGGGGGGAGCCGGTGGGGGGGGGAGCCATGACAGTACACAACAAAAACGGGTGGTGAAAAAGCGTCTCGCCTATAAATTAAATAAGTAGAGAAGTGAAACCGTGTGGGGACTCAAATTGCACATACACGGTCCTGAATGATAGATCTAACTCATGATACCATAATAAGGTTTCCATTAATGTAATTAATTAATTAGTAAATTAGATGTTAATTGGTACAAATTTTGATCACTTTTGGGGAATGTTCGGCTGTTCTGTGCTTAAAATATATCCCAAAAACGAGGTAGAAACTGGGTTAACTTGATTTTAATTATATTCTCTTCTTTTTAATCAATTGGTATCCCTTATATAAAGGTAATTAGCCTAATGAGAGCATTAAATTAATTTAATTCATGACCATATGTCAATCTTCAACCAAACTTGTGCATTTGGGTAGGACCTGTATGGAGACACATGAGTTGGAGACATTTTATGAGTATGTCAAGTCAAACCAAAGGTTGTATACATGTAGTATACAAATAAAGCATATTTTGAATTTGGTTTATAGGAATAGATATGATTCCATAGAAACATACACTGTACATAGGGTGTCAAGCACCTTGAAACAGCATGTGCTCATAGCCGCCACCTCCGTGTATTTTTTTTTTTTTGCCATTTCGTATGAAGTTTTGTATGTCAACAGGTTATAGCTATGGGATACAATTCACCTATTATAGTAGAAATGGGCCCCTTGTCCCTGGTAAGTTACATAGTTTGTCATCTTGCCAAAATGGTAAATACAAGGGTACCTAAATAAATATTGCTATTGACACCTTTATAATACACGGCTCACCCTGTATAATACATGGATCCCCCCTGTATAACTTAATATTTGATCATAACTTTGGACAGAAACCCTTATCCTATGTATTCTCTTAAAGAAATTATAGCATTAGTACTTGAATAAAGAAGTTGTCTTCAAATGACTTTTTTTGTCCAAAAATATAGTAATTTTGACCACCCTGTATGTTCACAACAGAACATTAGTTAGTTGCTTTATTATTTTTTGGAGGGCCTTTGTCATGTCTTTCAAATCCACATCTGTTTTTGACCTGCACCTTTTTTGGAGAAAAAAATTTACCAAGGTATTATTAAAATGACAAAATTGTAATTTTTCTTATGTTCAAAAAGCCCTATCGGATTTTACCGCACCTGAATATTTCTCTCTTTGGCCATATCTGACTCCTTGTAGTATAAGCTTTCCAAAATGTATACTGTATATCAGTTTACATGTAAGGCAATAAAAGTTGTGTGAGAGTATACATATTGGTGCCTTTTTTTGTCATTTTGCATTGCACTGTTAACTTTTTTGGTAACCAGTTCATGACTTGACAAATACGAATTCGTAGATGTTATATATTGAATATAAGCAAATCAAATCACATTTTTTCTCTCTTTTAAGACACTATCTTCTGTAGTCCAAATTTCAGAGGTAATTAAGAATCTATTGTGTGTCTAATCTATGAATCACTATGACACAATATTTGGGGCCTCAAATCTCTCATTGCACCTTTTAAACTGGGACTAGAAATAACCACATTATGAGATAAAAATGTTCCTTAAAGGGGATGGCCCAATCTACGTGTAGATATTTTTCAGCTTGATTCGGTCTTCAAATACCCAAAACCCCATAGATCTGTAAAGTAAATCGTGCCAACCCGTTTTGATGTGCAAGCTGGCCTAAACAGGTTATTTTTGTAACCCCATTAGACATGAGCACTGTGTAAAAAGTCGACCAAATTGGGCACATTTTCCCTCATTACAATCCAAACCAAATATCCTTTACAACTAAGATTTCACAGGGTAGATAAAATTGAAGCTTTCTTCATATATCAAAATGTTCACCGCTTCCGGTAAAATCTGTTGTTTAGTGGACCTAGGCTATTGGCGATTGGACCATCGGCCTGTAAAACCCTTTTCTTTTTAAGGGTGATAGAGGGTCCTTTCAGTATGCACCCTATTTGAAGCTGCGCATCGTTTAGCGTGAATAATTACGCCCAGCTATAATATGTGCGTCAAGGACTGTTTTCTTGAGATGTGTCTAACGGCTAGGCGTGGGTTTCGTGAATTTTGGCATTCGTTTGTGGCAGTTTTGCATTCTCGTTTTAGTTTTTGGATTTTCGTGGGATTTTTTTGTTTCCTCGTGCTTTT
>JAMKCH010076296.1:0-12240 GCA_023653785.1 Ophioderma brevispina
AGATATTTGTCAATTTACAACTATATTAGTATCAAATGATTCTGCATCTCAACCGTATGAGGAACCCGTACATGTAAATCGAATATAACCCTCTTGCACATTTAAAACAGCGCCGCGTCATCTTTGGACGCGTTTTAGTTGGTTATAAGGTTTGAATACTTTATTGATCACAGAGTAGCCTGTGAACTGCCCATTTTGTGGTTATATTGGTACCAAATTTAAAAAAGCCAAAACAAAAAATTAAAAAAGTTGTTTAGTATTGTATAAAGGTCTACTTAAAATAGGATTACACGAAATGATTACCATTAACATACAGAATATTGTGTAGCAAATGCTTTAAAGTTACATTTTATTATTTACGTTAATTTTCCAAAAATCCCTTCAGTTTCCATGGCTTTTCTAAATATAGTCTAAAGCATTGATCAGATAGGCTACACTGGAAATAGCTCCAGACAAGCTGAATTTTTCAGGATAGGTCCAGGAATAGGAGTGAATAAATACTTAAAAGTCCCCGAAAATCATCCTGGAGCTAGCTCTTTCAAAATTAAAGATGGCAGCGTCAATGGCCGCCATTTTCTAATTTGATCGTATCTTTGCAACATGACAAGTTGGAAATACAAATTAAAGTGTCCGGACATATTTGTCAAGGGAACAAGGAATGCAATTGAAGTCATTATTTTTGAGAGTTCAAAAAATTACAAAGTACCAAAAACCAAGAATGCGCCGTCCAAAATTGCCGCCATTTTCTAATTGATCATACACTTCAATGCAAATTAGAAATACAAATTAGGTCTAAACGTATGTGTTGAAGGCTTATAATGTAAATAATCTAATAAAAGCATTTACTAGAGTGCCCAAAACTAATTAGTCTACCCAAAAAGACCACCATTGTTATCTTTTATCCAAACTTTTACAAACCAATCATATTAGAAATTCAAATAATGAGTCTAAAATATATGATTAAAGCGCCACTGGCACCATGTTCACAAAATATGAAATTTCTTCAATTTGCCCTCAAATGATCAGTTAGGCCATGGAAGAAACAGAGATATATTTTAACATAAAAAATAACATACCCCAAAAACAGATGGACATGATATGAGGATAAAGACATCCAGGTAATTTGTAGCCAAAACTTTTACAGTGTCCTAACTTTAATAAACAAATGTGTATATTACATGAATATTTTGGACTCCGTACCACTGATATTAAAACCCACAAAGGAATATAGACCGGTCAAACAGTTGCATAGGTGGGAAACATGCCTACGGCGGCGTGGTTCTTGTGTTAAATGCCTTTTCGTCCGTTCTGATGAATCTAATGTCTCCGGCGACCAGCTTTTAAATTACAAAATCGTTTGTTTTACCATAAGGAAGCTGATTTGGTCTAGATCATTTGGGATGAGGGCTTTGTTATTAACAGCTTTTACAACTATGCAAAAATATCGATTTGAAAAATCTTGAGGGCGCACTATTTTCCAAATGTGACAGTTGTATCTTTAATGTACAGGGAATCTGAACAAATATTTGAAAGCTAAAACTCCTAAGGGTCATGACTATTATCTGGTGTGGCAGCCTGACCGGGGAATCCCTCAGCTTCAGGCAAGCTTGTCCCAGCTGCAACTTTGGCAGCCATTGCACAATGGCCCAGTGACAAATATACATGTATTTATGACAGAAAATGTATTATGAATGTGCATTAACATTTAACTATGCTTCATTTTACATTGCGATTTGGAACTATGAACACCTGCCCGTCATTTTAACACCATAATAAATGAGGAGAAAACTGCCGAAGAAGGGTGTTTTGCTAGGCCAGCTTTACAAAAATCATTTTATCTGTATCAATATGACCATTGGTCACTGATATGGGGGAGGAAAGAAAAATGAGGTGACATTTCTATCATTTTCAAGAGGACTGAGAAGCTTTTATTAGGCAAAGAAACGGTTATTAGTTTAGTAATTTTTAATAATTTCACACTGGGATTTGTCTTCCCCCTTGACTTGGTCACCGCGTAAGGCATGCCCACCATCTAAAAGTAAAGTTGCATCTAGGCTAATGTCAATCCTGATGTCTTTACCTTGGCAACATTGCCCGAATAATACAGGATTAGGGATTCAGGCTGCTGGGCTCTCTCCTTTTGTATCCTTTGTGCTCACATTTCTTACTTGAGCAGCCCTCTTTGGCATCTTGATGAGTACACCTTAAAGGTTGCATAGACAAAGATCACATTAGAGAAATCTGTTAAATGCCCTAGGCTTTTTTTAACCGTACCAGAATGACACTCACATAGCTGGGGTGTGTCCAACAGTTAACCTAAGCCAGATCATTCTTTGGGACCCTGATTTACCCGTAAGTGTATAAAATTTTGTTTACCAGCTGAAAGACCGTATTTTCCATTCGCATCTAACATCAAAGAAACAGGCAAGCTTGTTTATTCCCAGGGCACTTGATGGTTCAGTGTGTTACAAGTGCCAGGCTCTCATAATTATAGTTAGAGACAAGATAGACCAAAATCGGAAAAGACCTTTACTCCTAATCTCTCCGTAACGTAAAGCCGGCAGAAACAGATACAGACACGTAATAATATCAACCAACTCTAGCTTATAAACAAGAGTCAGCCGAGCTCAGTTATTGTCATCGGTCACGTCCGGGCACTAACTTCATGTTGATGTATCGGGCGACAACTATTATCTACTACAGATATGTATATTCTGTCCCACCAATCCTTAACAAACTCGGAGAAACTATAGAAATCAGTTAGTTTCTAAATTTAATGTGACGGCCTTGGGATACTTAGTCTAAGTCTTCCTAGATCTATGGTATGATACAGTATGGCATCGAGGTCTCCTAACTCAAGGCGACTAAAATCCTTCCCTGACGTCAAAGCTTGTCAGTTCATAAACGTGCTCATCAAAGACAGCACTTTCGTCCTGGAGACCATTCAAATGGGTAATTGCATAGTAGAAAGCGCAAAACTTCGGAATCGGGTCCCCAACAAAGGTTCTGTCCTGGCATGCAGTCTTTTCAACATTTACATCTCAGACATGCCAAAGAGAGATTGTACGCAGTATTCCTAAGCAGATGATACGGCTCTTGGAATGGCTTTTGGGCTTGGATTCTTCTGAGGACATTGTAAATGGCGGTTGCAGAAGACCTAATCACTTAGCCACATATCCCCGATGACACTTGAAAACTCAGCAAATCCAAGACCGCCAGCTCTGTTTTTCAACCTGCAAATAATGGGCAAAAAAAAGAGATCTTAACATCACTCTAGATGGAGATGAACTGTCAAACACGATCCCCAACAAACACAAAGTACTTGTGTCAAATGGTCAGCAGCAGCCCTTACTTTCCATCAACAACCAGCAGTCGCTGCCAAGACGCGCACTCGTGCCAATCTCCTCACAAGGGGCTTCAGGAAAGGGAACTGGATGGGTACTGGGGGTTGCATCTTTCGACCACTTTACATGCATACACAAAGGTTGTTTTGGCATACTCAACTGCTGAATACACTGCCACCATATAGAGTACACACACAGATTGATGTCGTTATGAATGATGCAATGCAGACTGTCAGTGCCTTTTGGCGACGCCGTAGAATATACTTGCAATTCTGTCGGGCATAGCGCCTCTAAACTTTAGGAGGAACTTTCAGATGATCAAGACTCACCAAGAGTGTGATGATGTGTGATGAACTTGTTAGCCTAATCCCCCACCCTCATTTGCTACCCAATCCATGACACTGCGTCGGCAGTATCCCTATCGATCATCTGGATCAATGACATTATGGTCTGAGCAATGGTAATCCTCTACCTTGAACCTAAAGCAGTTGTGGACAGCCCATCTAAAAGGGGCCAAGCCCAAGGACTGCGACGTTGATAGGTAAACATGGGTCAAGCTCAACAGAATCAGAAATGGCATTTGGCCGTATCATGCACTTCTCAAAACTGCGATTGTGGAGAGTCACAAACCCCATTAGCCCCACCTCATGGCATGACTGTTTGGGATCTACAAGTCTCCAGGTGTAATCAAAGACTTATTTAAACCTGGGCGATGTGGAAAACTATTAGCGGGTTTAAAGACGGACCTTCCACTGAGATGGTGGACCTTAAACGAAGAACGAGCTATATAGTATATATATATAGAGATCTATTACCAAATATTTTAAAAACAAACAGAATGCAAGAAGAATGGTTAAATGTAATGATGGGAGGGATTATAGGATCCTAAGGGGACTACAGGATTAGCTTTTATTCACAATAGATACATGTTATGACACTAAAGCTACTATTTTCTCATTTACCCAGAGTGAGTGAAATGAAATCTTAGGGCTACTAAAGTGTTTGGTTTGGTGTTTAGAGCACAATAGGCCTCATTTTGGTGCGACCAATATTAGTTGTTACAGAGGACTCTAGAGGGATTACAAAAATTACGTTTTAGCTCTCACTTCAAAAAAAAAAAAAAACGAGTTGAAATATCAGCGCGAAACTGTAGAGATGGGGTTTTCGGGTGAAGGCCATTATTCAAGATGAAAAATTTCTAGACTTAAATGGCATCCATCCCCCTTTAAGCCATCTTGGTTGTGGCTACTTTGGACACCCTAACTCCCTGCTTCTATTATAGATTCCTTGTGCATTTAAAACCTCTGTTTAGGAACGTAATTTGTGCTTCTAACTTGCCTGACTTATCAAGGGGGTATAATAAAATCGAAATGGCGGCCTTTTGGTTCGCCATTTAGGTTAGGATATTTGTGAGTTTTTAAGTCTAAAATAATGACTTTATTAGATTTCTTGCCTTCAAAACAATATATAGACACTGGTTTGTATTTCCAACTTGTTGGTTTGAAAGTTTGATAAAAAATAGAAAATGGCGGCCATTTTGGACGCCATCTGGGATGTTGGAGAGAGGCTCCAGGGGGGATTTTTTGGGGACTTTTTAGTTGTTATTGCTACTCAATTCCCTGGACCTATCCTGAAAATTTCAGCTTGTTATTAGCTATTTCCAGGTTATAACTAATGCTCTGGGGGACAATAGGAAGAATATGAGCTTCGAAGTGGAGAAAGAAAACTACAGATCCATAACACGTGTACCCAATATCATTAAAAACGTCTGTCTTCAATTCTTTACATAATTTAGATGAATGAAAGGAAAACATTAAAAAGAGGAATCGTTTGCAGTGGGGTAACCAGTGGGGCCGGGGGCAAAGTGCCCCCACCCCACGGACAACCCCAAAAATCGGGAAGGGTGCGGTCCAAAAAACAAATTTTTGGGAAGGGGGGAAACAAAAAAGGGAGAGGAAGAGAAAAAGAGAAAAGAAAAAGACGCGGGATTTATCCCTTAGGGAAAGAGAAGAAAAAGAAGAAAGGGAAAAAAGGAAAAGGAAGAAACAGGAGAACAAGAGAAGCAGAAAAGAAGGGAAAAACCGGAGAGAAAGAAAAAAAATGGGGAAAAGAAGAGGGGAAAGAAAGAGGGAAGAAGAAAAAAAAAGAAAGTGGGAAGAGAGGTTGCCCTGCCCCCCCCTTCAGAATTTTGAACAAACTGGAAAAAAATAAAAAAGCGGTCACCGGCCGAGCGTAGCGAGCCGGAGAAATTGGCCGTGAAAAATCGGGAAACTTCTTGAGTCTGCCCGGAGGCTCAGGTCTGGTTACGCCCCCTGATCGTTTGAGAACGAAAAAAACACCAAAAACAAGCAAACGTAGAATTCTTTGCAGTTTGATAACCAACATACCTACATACTGGACAGACAGACATACATAAGACATGACATAGCATACAGACATACATACATACAGACATACACACAGAACAGACATACAGACACACATAAACACCACACAAAACACACACAACATATGCAATGACCAATAACAAATGTCTAATAATTGCCTCCGTTTTAACTGTACTCCTCTAATAATCATCATGTTTTATAATCAGCATTTCTCTTACAAAACTGCATTTGAACAAGTCCAAACATTGGCCAACGCTGTTGGTTATCAATTCTTTTATAAGGACACTATGGCCAATATCAATAGGCATAATAAATTATAACTCTATCATATAAAAGTCATAAAAATTTGAGACAATCGTGATCTTTCCCGTAGGTTAAAAAAACGCTGGAAGATTAATGATACAAAGGCAATAAACATTGCGTCGGGCAGTCTGCAATTAAATGCAGGATGGCTGTTTCAGACGGTTGAATGCACGGGTCTGAAGACTAGCTATATGATTGTTTGCTGATATTATTCTATTTTCTCTATTATTTCTATTTCATTCTTAGTGATGGTGTATGCGAGCTTGAAAATCTCCTTGGTGCCTGGTGGATCTATGATTTCTCACTAATTGCAACTTCGTTCAATCGTTTGCTGACGGTCTCATTTAACTCGTCGCCATGTTGTTCGAACATAATCACGCGCGATTGCGGCGTTTCGGATTGGCTATTAGTTCACTACGAAAAAGAGTTGAGCATTTTCTCATATTTTAGAGCTAAAACCCGATCGATAAGAGTTCAGAGTGGGCTTCACTACGAAGAAGTAAATGGTTTTATTTTTCCTTGTCGATTAGACTCCCGGATTAGATTACTATCCCAAATTATACTGTGAATATTCCCATAACACTCTCCAACGACTTGTTGGTGGTTACCCTGCAGCTAAAGCAGTATTAAATGGTAAGGAGTTTAAACAGTCAGTTGGTTTGTTGTTGTAACAAATTTTGTTCGTTGTGGTATTTGATTTGGAAGACGATTTGATGATGAATAACTTAATTATAGCACGTCAGACCACCAAATGATCGGTTTTGTGGAGACGGTGAAAAGCAAAGTTAAGGTCGTAGAGCTTGAACTGTGTCTTTTAATATAACATTCTCTTTTGTAATGGATTGATATATTTAGCATATATTTGCAAAATCCAGCGCTCATTATGGTGGAATTCACCTTTACCAGTAAACATGTCTATTCGTCTTTGTCTCGCGTTACTATGTATTTAATTGCAAATTTATATATTTAGCATATGCAGATTTCAAGCCTATTGTTGGTAGTCCCTAGACATTGAATATTCTAAATTTATTCCGAATATTGACCAGTAATAAGTGTCTCTGGATTGACCTTTGACCCGGAAAAATACCATTCTATAAGACACTACAGAAGAATTTATTGTTTTTTTAATACAGTCCTGTTTGTTACACACATATGAACGGTATCGCTGTGGCATTCACAGCCCTTGACGAACTTAAGTTGTCTCATTTCTGTTTTCTTGATTAAAAACAGATTTATGTCATGGGAAGGTGTCCATACATGATCGATTTATACTTGTTTTAAAAATAATTTCCTACCCCATAAGCAATTGGCAGACGGTATTTCTACACCGATTATATAGGGGTTTCTAGACTGACTGTTGTATTTCTTTCGTTCAAAGTCTCGATGCCAGACCCTTTATTTCTGATAAGGGTACAGCGCACTGACCACTTTATCAAAAAACAAAAGGTTTGATACCATTATCAAAATAAAGGTGGGGCAACGAACTTAAAACAAAGAAATACAATTGGGATAATCTCTATGAATAGAGAGGCTAGAGGTATGCGAAAGATAACTTAACGGGTACATGAGTTAACTTACTTTGTTCAACACATATAGCAATATAGTGACAATTAAGTCTGCGTAAGTTATCCATATTACTTAGATTGTTATATAAACTATGTTACTGCCTACAACTACCTCATTTTCATTCTCAAGACGACGATGTAAAGAGCGGGTGGGGAGCCCACGCTAGGAGACAATTAGCGCTCAGGGACTGGGACCCAGGAAAGCCAGCGGCCAAGGATCACATCAACACGTTGGAGCTGAGCTGTGGCAAGTTTATTTGGCGCTGTGAGACAGGGACTCTCCCATTTAGTCAAGGGAAGTCACGTTCTAGTCCAGTGCGACAACATGTTGGTCGTCTCCCACATAAACACAAGCAGGAGGAACCCAGGAGTCGTTCCAACCCTTTGACTACAGACAGTCAAAGTCTGTGGTGTCTCCGTACCAATCGGTCACCCTGACAGAACAAGAAATCATAAGTGCTTCATTTGATTCTGTTTTCTTTTAGCTCAGGTTGCATTTATTTAAAGGATATTAGACATTTTTTGAAGAGCGCCCCAATTTTCAAAATTGGATATTTTTTACAAAGTTACGTTGGTAATTGTCTAGGAAACTAGACCTCCATGCGAACGAGAAAGAATGCTAAAAATGCGTATTTATCACAAAATCAGCGATTTTGTAATTAGAATTGGGTTACAACAGAATACCATGGAGTGCACCAACTTAAGTTGCTTTATTAATCTTCAGTCTTTGCTGGCAGGTAGCCCCCCTTCAGTGCTAAAGCAATGATTCAACCTGTAAACACAAGTTCAAAATACATTGTTAATAAATAAACAAAAAAATGTCAATAATACACTGTCAATACAGTGTGAAAAAATAAATAGCAAGTGTTCGGTTCTTAACGACGTCTGATCAAGGCTACGTCCGCGGAAGCAAATTGATACATAATGTGAATGTGTGTGCTGCGTCTCAAATGCCATACACACACAAAGCATTAGGGCGGCCTGTAGAGTTACCAGTTTTTATACAGTTGGAGCCTTGACCCTCACACAACGGCCCTATTTTGTAGGATTCCATTCTTTTTGATGTGCATATGAATTTCCGCCTGGGTAAAATTAAAGCACATTCTTGTGCGGTTTTTTTCACATGGCAAGATTGGGAACCTCAAATTGAACCCTTTGTGTGTTAGGCATCAAACCATATGTCTGAGAACTCCCCCTTCCCCCGGTCTTTTAAACAAGGAGAACTACTGAAATTCCGTTGTTTGAACCATTTTAGGTTGGTCCTCCCCCCCCCCCCCCCCCCCCCCCCCCCCCCCACCCCCCCCACCCCCCCCCCCCCCCCCACACACACACACACACCACACCCAACGGGAGTCTGCATTCCCTTCGGAATTCCTGGCCTTACTAAAAATAACGACTCTCAAAATGGCAATACTTTTTTTGCATTATTTTAATTGGGTTCTTCTAGAACAGTATCAATAATTAATAGTTGCAACTTCAACTTCAAATCATTTTTACACAAAAAACAAAATTACTGAAACAAAATTGACCAAAGGAGTTGACCAAAAGGCCACAATTAAGAACCAGCCTGGGGTCAACCCCTGAAAGTTATGTTACAAAAAATGGTTAAAGGCCCAAATCTATAATTTGAGCTCGGAGGAGCCAGTGTGGCTAATAGGGTTTATTTTAATGATGGATTTCAGTTTATCGAGAGGGTTTTTTTTTTCCAAAAAACAGCCCTAATTCTCTCCACACTTAGGTGCAACCGAAGACCGGTTCGTGATGCACCGAATCATACTCCCGTATTATTCACATGCATTCTGTATTGAATACTCCAGCCGTATGAATAGCGCAAGGGTATAGTTTTCTAGTGCCTGCCAATTCACTAGTTTATACCCTGATAGTAGCAAACTTCACCACATCCGTATCCTTGTTCAAGCTCTCTACCACGTTATCTTCTTTTGGTCACACACGGCTGATACAAATAATGTCACAGATCATATTGGCAAAATCAGGCGAAGAGTGGATCATCTCCCCTTCCTAGTACTCAAAATGCGAAATTCACTCTACCAAAAAATACCTAATTTTATCAATCTCCAATTTCACGTGGCCTATATGTTCCATGCTTTCCAGAGAGACTTTTGTTTTAAATCGTCAGGCTTTTTTCTCGCATTGCAAGCCTTTGATAGGAGAATTTCTACAGGAAAAGATTAAAACCACAATGAATTTAATCAAGCTGACTGTTGCCCTTATTATAAAACCACTGCCACACCTGATCACCCGGGTATACCTAGACTAACCAGTGCGGGAAGCGTAATTTAACATTCTACTAGGGTCACCCTCTACATTCTGTATACCTTCTGTTTGAGAGGGTAGGTATGTGGCAGGTCATCACTCAGATAACCAGATTGGGGCTCCATTACATTGGGCACTCAGTTTCAGGATTTGTTTGTTGTAAGTTGTGGTTAGGCATGTGGCTCTTGCATCTAAAATGACAACCATAATTAGCAAACTCAATCCCAATTGCACTGCGAATGGAAAATTGCACCTGATGGTAATGCAATTCCTCAGGGCAAGTTTTCCAATCGCAGTGCAGTATGGGATTGAGGTACTGCATTACCCGACATTTGTACATTTGAGTTCACGTCCCTGGCAAAACATGTTAGCGTGGCTAATTTTCTAGCTTGGCTTTAATTGAAAAATGCTTGTGATCCCAGGCTTGTGGTGAACCACCTTATTTCTACCTATAGGTCTATATAAATGTTTGATTCCCCGTACCAATGCAATCGGTTGTTACCACGCTAAATTGCACTTTTGATTTGTGTGAAAAATGACTTCTCTTGGCTGAAGACAGCAACAATTAAAGACTCCCAAAGAAGCAGGCCATTGTCACATTCCTTTCAACTCTCTGTGGTATACTGCAGTTCCCCTGTGCATGCTCTCACTATCAAAATGTAATGGGCGGGTCAAGTGAGTCTTCAGTCCTGTAAATGATTTCACACAGCTCAGAATAATACTAAATAGTTTAGGGACAATAGCACATATTTGCAATTACAGCTTCTTTTATTTGTAATAAATCAATATTAGCACTTTTTTTTTTGAAGACCACCCCATTTTTCAAAACAATTGAGATTTTTACAGGTTCATTGGTAACTGGCAGTAAAATACTATACCATGTGAATGGTTACGCTCGAAAAGGTCTGTGGCCCAAACGAAGGAATTTTGTAATTAGAATAAATTATGCGGGGAATCCCGAATAAAATTCAACGGCTTGCTGGAAATGGCCTTCCCATGTGAAATAGCCGGGAATAGCGCCATGTACAAGTGTCTCGCTCATACCATTAGTTGTTTTAATTTGGTTCGTTCAGTGCAGTCAAGTTAGAGGTATCTTCTCGAGGTGGCAAACATTTATCATGACGGACATCAACGTAGCATTTCAGCTATGGCTGTTAAGTCAATCTGGGATCCCAATTCTAATTACAAAAATCGCTTATTTGTGATAATCGCTTTTCGTACCTTCCTCGTTCGCAGGTATAGTTTCCTAGACAATTAACCACCAACGTCCTTGCAAAAATATCAACTTTTGAAATTGGGGCGCTCTTTCAAAAATGTGCCAATATTGCTTTAATTTCAAATGTTCATTTGTTAATTTCAAACTATATGACAAACACAACAAACTGATTTTAGATATGACGTTGGCAGGACCACTATAGAAATTCAAGTGGAACTCGCCACACACCTACTCCATAGAGAAGGTTCCCCAGAAGGTAGAATAGAATCACATTACACTTACCGTATCCGTGTGTACAAAAGATCACCATGGAGTGCACAACTTAATTTGTTTATTTAATCTTTCTCTTGCTTGGCAGGTAGCCCTTCAGTGCTTAACGGCACTGATTCACACCGGTAAACCCAATGTTCAAAATCATTGGTTAATAAATAAACAAATACATGTCAATAATACAATGTCAATACATTGATAAAAATAATAGTAGCAAGTGTTTCGGTTCTTAAACAGACAGTCCTGATCAAGGCTACGTCTTCGAAAGCACTTTATAACACTCATGTAATTTGTGTGCTGCGTCTCAAATGCCATACACACACAAGCAGTAGGGCGGGGGCCCTAGTAAAGATTTACCAGTTTTATTACAGTTGGAGACCTTGACCCTCACACACGGCACTATTTTGTAGATACATCTTTGAATGTGCATGAATTTTCCCCGCATGTGTAAAATTAAAGCAAAATATCTTGTGCTGTTTTTTTTTCATCACCCATGGAGCACGATTGGGAACCTCAAATTGAACCCTTTGTGTGTTAGGCACAAAAGGCCATATGTCTGAGCCACCTCCCCCTTCCCCCGGCCTTCTTTTTAAACAATAGAAACATGAATCCGTTGAACCATTTTTAGGTTTGGTCCTCCCCCCCTCCCCCCCCCCCCCCACCCACCACACACACCACACACACCAACGGGAGTCGGCAATTCCCTTCGGAATCCTGGCTCTACTACCAATAACGACCTCAAAATGGCAATACTTTTGCATTATTTTAATTGGTTCTTCTGAACATATAGCATAATTAAGCAGTTCAACTCAACTTCAAAATCATTACACAAAAAACAAATTACTGAAACACAATTGACCAAAAGGATTGGACCATAAGGC